>VZTH01007206.1:34904-64480 GCA_013397815.1 Aleadryas rufinucha | reverse complement strand
GGGGCATGTGATTTGCTACCACTTATTCTCCTGGGAACAGTCAGGAACAGTCAGGGCTTTGCCTGACTCAGACCTTTGCCTGGCTGAGACCTTTAGTGTCTGAGCCCTTCACAAATGTCGGGGTTTTGGACCCATAGTTGGAGGGAGGGCTGGGAGGAGGCAAGGGGGGCTCCATGGGAGGTTCTCCAGGAAGAACTTCCAGACCATGTGGCCAGAGACAGCCCCTCAGGGAAATGAGCCATGGGGAATACCTTTCTTCAAAAATGCCTTGAAAAAAAAAAAGCATAAATTACATGAAGTATACTAGGAGCTCCTTGTGCCCAGCACTTCTGAAAAATTTGGGCTGTTTTTACTCAGATGCTTCAGTCTAAGCACCCAAAGGCTGACACTGTTGGGTCTGCCTGATCTCTCTCTGATGAGAAGCCTTTTAATCCTCTGCTGGTTACTCAGCAGCACAGCTAGCCACGGGTTCAATTCAGGATGTCGGGCTAAGAAGCTAAAATAGCTGCAAAAGTAGATTGTGACATTTCCCCAAACCATTCCTTGGGTTGCCTATATAGGGTTGGGCAAGCAGAGCCAGAAGTGTCTGGTGGCTGCTGGGGCTGGCCAGCATGAGAATCTGTTGGTACAGTTCTGTCAGAGCAGCCCTTGTCAGTGCCTGCTTCTTGATCTGCTCCTGCAACACACATGGAGATTTATGGTGTAAGGCTCACCTGGAGGGAAGCTCTGAGGGAAACAGAGCCTCAGGCTGTGCTCTCTGCCAAAGAGGCTGTACGAGGAGGAGAAGTGCAGGGCATCATGTTTAACCTCTCCATCCTGCTGTCGCCTGCAGACCCAAGGAGTGGCCACTAGCTGTTCTGGCAGCCAGGGAG
Organism: Aleadryas rufinucha; assembly: GCA_013397815.1. Classification (NCBI taxonomy): domain Eukaryota; kingdom Metazoa; phylum Chordata; class Aves; order Passeriformes; genus Aleadryas; species Aleadryas rufinucha. Next base: position 63,608 of record VZTH01007206.1, on the reverse strand, counting down.
GTGTCTGGTCTTGATCTCGGTATGCATCTGGGAAAGGAAGAAGGCCTAAACCAGACTGGGGCCTTTTCTTGCCGTGTCATCTGACTGCAGAAACATATTGCTCCAATGTGCGAGAATCAAAGCTTTCTCATCTTGACCCTGTGAAAGTGCAGGCTCCCAGTTCTGCAAGCATTTACGTGCCAATTTAACTTCAAGCCCCACTGAAGTTCCTGGAACTGCTCACAGTTACAAACACATGCATAAGTATTTGCAGGATTAAGGGCTCACCATTCCTCCTTGTATTCAGAGCAAACAGCTGCAGCTGGTTTTGAAGTTACTGCTCACAGCTGTGTGCTGGTGCTCCTCCACCAAAGGTTAGAGCCCTCCAGCAGAGCTGGGCAAGTGCCTGCAGGGAAGGCACGCCAAATCACAGGCTGGTGTCTCAGCTCTATCTCGTTCTCAAGAGTAATTTAAGAAATCTCTGCCTCAGCAACCCCCATTACATTGTCCCCGGCCACGTCTGCTGCAGGCGGTCAGCATCTTCTGGAAGAGGAGCAGAGAAGACAGCAGAGCAAATTGAGGGGGGAGGACAAATACATCTTAAACTATTACAGCAAAGTTGGCAAGAGCTCGTCTGCCAGAGCCCTTGCTAGGATTTGGCCTTGGGAGAGCTCTTCAGTGAAAAACTAAAGCAGGTCAAAAGTTGAGCAGATCAGACCTAATTCTTACAGTGATATTCACAAACAAACACCTCCTTTTGATGCGCGTACTTCAATCAAAAAATTAGCTTTGATCCCTGGATACTTTAGTTATAATGCTGGGTTTTGATAAATTATAAGACTTTTTTTTTTTTTTCTTAAAAGATAATATATCTTTTAACTTCCCCTGTTTCTGAGCCTGAAAAGAGAAGAGTCATGTTTGCTCCTGGAGAAAGGCCAAACCTGGAAAATTTAAGTCTGACAGAGAAAGTTTTGGGAATTTATGAATAAGCCTGGTGTCTGTCATGGTAAAAAATGCAAAAGCCAAAAATTGAACTAAACAATAAAAAGTGAGAAGTAAAGCACATATTATTTCAGCAGGTATTAAACAAATGTGAGAAATTGGCTCAGTATTTGCCAATAACTGCTCTCACTTGGGCTTTCCAAGGAACCTGAAGGATGCTTATCCCTCAACATGCAGGGAGAACCAGTTATAAATCTCTCTGCTTCATTCTACTCCCTGAAAGACAGCCATCTGCACAAATCCATGACAAGTACCATGAGTGGGGTAGTAAATGCTATGTATGGAAGGAATTCACTGGAGAATTTCCTAAAAAAGATTATCCTGGACCATTTAGTCTCCTGTGGAAGACAGTTGCATTTTCCTGATGCATCTTGAAATACTTAAGCAGCTGCTATGGTGTCCATACCCCTCTCTGGAGATTTCCAGGAAGAAATATCTGCCCAGGAATGTCATGGATGTCCCATCCCTGGACAGGTTCAAGGCCAGTCCTGACAGTGCAAAGCACTTTTGGGATACAAAAACCTTGGAGCTGAGCTGATATGCCTGGGGAAAGTGGGCATATTTGGGGAAACCTGGGTGCAGGGCACCTACTGTGGCACAAGTACACAGTCACCTTAGTGCCCAGATCCTGTCACCTACACAAATAAGACGTGTTGTGGGACATTGTTTCTTGTCTACATGTTTACACATCCCATCTGATCCATGCCTGATCTAAGTGCCTAAATATCCTGGAAAATCTGGGCATTAAGATTTTAAATCCAATGGGGAGGTCATAATTTTCCCCACGACCTGACTGACTCAGCAATCTGACTGTGAAAAGAGCCTGGTTCACCTGAAAGCTCCCAGCTGGACCAGGGCTTTTGCTGTTGCTGAGTTGCCTCTCGCTCAGCCACAGATGCAGCCAGCCTTATCCAAACGTCATAGGAAAAGCAGAGAGTTGTGCTTCCCACTGTGGGATCTCAGGCCCTGCCAGACTCTGGCTGCCTGCTGACATTACTGGTGGAAGGGCTTTGCTAAGCTCAGCACTGCTGTAGGGGCATGGGTGAGTTGTTCTGCTTCCCTCTGCCTTTCTCTCTCTTGACAGAGGGAAATCATGAGAAGCGAGAATTATTTCTTTAGCTAACCAAGTCAGATCTGATTATTAAATCTTCAATTTTCTGTGAGATTGAAGCAAGCGCCTTACTGCCCGTTTTGGCAGGCATTTCTATCTCCCATCAGCGTGATTTCCACGCAGTTTAAAGAGAGAATGGCTGAAATGCGCTTCTCCCTTCTAATTTATGCAAATTCCCTTGGGTTTTTTCCTGCCGTGTGAAGAGATTTCTGACTGTTGGGTACGGAGGATTCAGAGCCTGTGTAGGGGGAGGGGAGGGACAGGGCTAGAAGAGAAACTGCAGGCTGATACAAGCAGGTTGGCATCAGGATGTGGATGACCTTCTCTGAGAGCACTGAAGAGCCCAATAGGTTAGGAATTTGTTAGCTAAGACATGTTTTTCCCCCTTGAAAAGCCCGGCAGTCGTGGGGATAGACTGTGCCTTTCTGTCCTCTAATGTAAGGGGTAAAATTAACCACAGCTTTTGAGCTGTACCTAGTTAAAGTGCAGAGAAGCAAGAGGGGAGTGTGCTGGCTGGCCACCACCAGCCCCACCGTCAGCCCCACATCTCCTGAGTCATTGATGGGGCCATGGTGAGGTCCCAGAGGTACCCATGGGACCAGCAGGCCAAATCCAGGGCCACTGGGATGCTGTGCCACGAGCACCTGCAGCAGAGAAATGAGCTGCTGGTCATATGGGCTTGAACCTCTGTACAGCAATCAGCAGAAGGAAAAGCAAACAGGCTCAGCGATAAGCAGAGCCTGGAAGTCCCAATAATTGGAATTTGATTTCATTAGTGTTTTCTGACACATTCTCTTCATGTTTCAACTTGATGGATGGGAAGTGTAATAATGCAACTTCAAGAGGAGCTGATGCTCTGACAAGATCTCATGTGGGTTCATCCAGAGAACGAAGAGTGAGTAAAAATAGGCAAGATACAGCTGACAGCTAAAACAGCCCTCTGGGAAGCAACAAATGCAAAAGTAATAGCAGCATCACAAAATAACTAGATATGTCATAATTTTGCATTTATCTCTATTTTTTTTATGTTATTAGCAAGATTTTCACTAGTAAGTATTGAATCTGAGCTTTGTATTCAAGAAAGGAAATGTCTCCATCATCTCCTCTGATGTCACCCCAGAGAGAAGATTAGAAGATTAACTATGTCAGGTGACACCAATGCAGCAGCAGGGAAAATAATTTTGCACACTCAAAAAGAAAATGGGGAAGATATTCCAGCTATCTCCAAGAAATGTGAACCTTACCAGTGATAATTGCTGGCTCACAGAGAGAACGTTTTATGCAAAAGTGCAAATAGACAGTAAATAAAATAAGAAGAACAAAGATTCAGAAGAAGATTTATCTTAAAGAAGAAATTAATTGATAGTCTGAATCTCGGTGGCATTTTCATCCCATCTAATTTATAAAAGGTTGCATTCTCTGGGCGGGGAGCTATGAAAGGCCACTGCAATGACGTGAAGAAACAAAAAAACTGTTTGAAAGACAAAACTGGCTTCTGAGCTTCCACAGTTCTTGCTGACAATGTCTTCTGACACACTGAGCCAAAATGAGCCTGCCATGGTGCTCAAGTGAGGTGCATTTGCACAAGGATGGAGAAAAGGTGAGCATGACAGCATGAGCCCAGCTTTTGGCATCTGCTGACAAACATGAGTGACTCTTTGCTGGCCAGCTCTGCCAGAGTCACCCAGCAAAGGGGACATAGGCCAAAGCTCTTTTCCCACCAATACATAGTAGATTTTCATGCTGTAATTACAGTTACTGGCAGTTCCCTCTGCAGAGGTTTCAGGTGTTACTGAATAGTCTCCCAGTGAACATAAAAAGCCAAGAGAAATTATATGATTCAGTCTGATCTTGCTGCTTTTGGTTTTAAGGGCATTATTGATGTTTATTTTAGTGGGTTTGAGTCTTGCACAGATGAGCGAAGCTGCATTCGCTCTGTAGGAGTGGAATCTGGTACAGAAAAGTGTCGAGGCCTGAATGTAAATATTACAGTATCATGTGGTGGGTTTGAGGAGAAGGTGAGAGTCTTGCAAACCTGATTTGGTAGCTGCAAAAATAGCACTCAGGCAAACAGATGGTCTCTTCAAGGAGGGAAGTCTTTTAAAGATTCACAGATTAATGAGCTCTGCCAGGATTTTTGTGGTTCCTACCAAAATTCCTATAAATCAGTCTAACTGGGCAGGGAGGAGGTGGAGACGAGAGGAATCAATAACTTCCCTAGACAGGTTGTATGTCCAAGGTTAGCTGACAAAGGCTTCAGAGCTGGAAAATCTCGGGAGCAATTACAGAGGCAGAGTGTCATCCTTTTGGAAGGCAAAAGCCACAGTGTTCGTCATGTACTGTCAGTGCTCTGGGGACTAATTGCAGCTGCCTCTGATCAAGGATATCAGTCTGGTGATAAAGGAAGGTGAGGTGTCAGCCACACTGAATTATTGGCACATCCTGGGAACTCTGAAATTTGTTTTGAGGGAGTGAAATCATCCTCTGTCCGTTGCAGGTCAGAGAGAGACCACACTTTCACCCAACTTTACTAGAAGCAGTCCCGGACAGCATAAAACCAAGGCAGAATATTTACAACAGCCAAACACAGTCCTACCTTCAGACAAACGACATCTCATTTCCATTCTCATCTCCAAGACTTTCTCCCTGCTCAGTGCTATGTCAAGCATAGAAAGATGCTTTCACCAAGTTGAAAATAAGACGTTAAAATTGTCTCTGGCCAAGGTTAGCCACAACAGGTAACCAAGAGATCAAGCTTTCATCACAAATTTGGAACAGGAGCAAACCACGCTTTTGGGAATGACCAGCAACAGAAACAGAGCACCAGAGAGATCTGATCTGACAATTGTCCAGTTGATCAGCTGTCTAGCTGATTTTCTCTAGCAAAGCAACTGCTGTCCCCAGAACACTGAGTGAAGGCCTGCCATGCTAGGAGACAGAATTGATTAAGAAATTGATAATGGAATCAGAGGCGAGCAGCAAGGGAATTTATTCATTAGTGTGTCTGTGAAGTTTGTAACATGGGGCACTTTACAGCCCACTTTCATTTGCTTTTCTGCAAACATTCGTCACTGGTGTTTGACAGCAGGAATGATCTGGGAGGAGTTTCCATCTTTAGTCACTTGGAGCGACCTCCGCCTTCTAATAAACACAGTCACAATTAACGGAAGTAGTGACCTTGTTGGCAATTTCTGAAAAGAGGACCAGACTCCTTGGGAATAGTGAATTAAGCAGATTATTAGCACTTAAGTAACCTCTAAGTCTCGTTGTGGGTGAGGCATGTTGCTGGGGTAAAGGGAAAGCTTGCTTGTGACTGCTCAAATAGCACATAAGTAGATTTTTCAAACAATTTTCATTGAAAACAGGATTAGATTTGGTTTAGGTTTTCTGATATTGATGTTTTTCACTACAGGCGTCTCCAGCTGTCTCATGAAGAAATTCAAGACTGCCTTGGTGTGGTCAGACTCTCGGGTTTGGGGGCGGGGAGCCTACGCTAAGATACAGAGCAGGGACTGCCTCAGAGCTGAGCCAGGCAGGGCAGGGAGACAGGCACTCAGGCTCCTGAAGGGAATCAGAATCCCCCTGCCAGCATGGTGATGGGGGAATCCTTGAAGGGGGTTAGGTGACCTCCCTAGGGTCACCCTGTGAGTCTGTGGCATGATGGTAGGGGAGCCTGGCCCCTGTTCCACAGGAGGCAAGGGGCAAAGGAAAGAACTCACTCAATCAGTCAGTTTGGAGTGCTGTCTGCAAACCTGAAAGTCAAATTTGCTTACTGTTATAAAAAAAAAGAAAAGAGAAAAAATAATCTGTTTCCATTCAATGCTCATGAAAGGTGTAAGAACCTTTATTCTTCTTTCTTATTAAAAGTCTGAATGTATGGAAAAATATTTTTGTGGGACAGGGTGATCTGGCACTGATCTCCTGGGGTTTTGGACAGGCACAGTTGCTGCAGGACTACTGGAAATGAGGCTTTAAGTATGTGACATCCTTTCACTTACCCAAAACCTCTGCCTCAGTGTACTAAAGTGCTGCAGCTGATCCAGGAGTGCCCTTTGGACACTTGCCAGCCTGGCTGCAGCTGCTGCATCACCCCAGATCTGTGGCAGCTTTGTGATTTGCTTGGTGTCCACCTGGCTGCTCTCCGGTAAGATGCAATCACTTCTGCGACTGGAATATCTTACAACCATTCTTGAGATACTCAACAGTCCAGCAGAAAGTGCTTCTTTCAATATATAAGCAAAAGTCCCAGCCTGCTCTGGAAGCTGGAGGCATTCAGGAAGTCCAGATTAAATGTTTTATGATTTAAAACTGTAGGGAAAAGCTTCTTCGCAATTTCCTAATTTGATACATGGAGCTGCTTTTTCCTTCTTCCTCTCCAATTCTCATCCAAGGAGAATGCAGGAACTGAATTTCCCCATCTGCCTTTCCTGCACACAGGCACTGTACCCTCACTGGCGTGGAGCAGTGAGGCCAGTCCCAGCATTTTCACGTGCAGTTAAACCTAAGAACTCTCATGTCAGGGCAGAGCCAGGGTTGTTTCAGCATCCCAACATTCCCCAGGGCTGCCTCTTGCTGTTCTCAGTGATGCCTTGTCCACACCGTGCCTTTACTCCCTTTTCAGCACAAACCCAAGCCAGTATTTCTGCTTTATCCCAGATCCATTCCTCATCAATCACTTTATTAATCCACAGAAATGTCAGGAATTAGAAGTAGCAGGTGAACGCTTGCTTCTGGAAACATGGTTTGCAGCTAATCAACAGGGCTGGCACATAAAATCATCATTATGTCGTGCAGAGCAGATCCAGATGTGCTGAAGGGCCATCCCCAGGCCAGCACTGCAGCAGCTGATGTGCACTAATCAGGGATCCTGGCCTTCTTGAAGTACAGTATCAGTGCATAGTTAGCTACATTTTATTGCAATATTATACTTTAAAGTTACAAAACCTTATTAATGACAAAGTGTTAAACTTGCACAGAATAGACCAGAGAAGCCCAAAGGCTGCAGAGCTGAAAATTAAACCACCATTAATATTCTTCTCCTTTAATTTAGAAAGCAGCACAAACCTAAGAGAAATTTGTCTTGCAGCAGAGCCCACATCTAAGGAAATTCCATGTGTGGTCAAATGTCAAGTTGTTTCTCTTGCAAAGGGCAATGTGGCAATTGTATTTCCATTTGCAGAGAAGTTTTTTCCTTTGAGCTGAGTTTTTCAGTGGGGGAAGGGGAGGGAGAGAAAGCAAAATGAGCTTTTCCTTTCAGCACACATGCATTCAGAAATCTGGCTGCTTATTTTTAAAAGGTCATGTCTCCTTTCCCCGCTCCTCCCTGTGGCACAGCCAGGCCAGCCCCACCTTTGCCAGATAAAAGTTAAGCCCTTGGAAAGACACACGGTGCTTAGCACTGAAATAACCAAGACTCCCATCCGCCCACCTAGAGGCAGAGTTTGTCCCAGTGCTTTCTTGCCATTTAAATACTCCTTTTCATTGCTGTTTCCTCAAGAAACAAGATTTGCACAGTCCCTTTGGTAATAAATCCTCACTCTACAGGCTAGTTCCAAGTAAAAATTAGGTTCACAGTGCATTAAAGCTCCTACAGCTTCCAGAAAGCATCTGGGACTCCTTAAAGGGGAGAAATTGGAGTAGTTAAGGGTTCCTGAGAAGAGGCAGGTGGCAGTGTGACCCACAGTCGGTGTGTGTGGCCAGAGTGGCTGTGCAACACACACAGAGCCCCAGAGCTGCCCTGCATGTGCCACCTCTATCCCTGCTAGTGGCACAGGCAGGGTTACACGGACACAGGAGGAAGGTGGGGACCCAAAATGGGAGGATGGAGTGTCAGTGCAGTGGGGACTGATGGAGAGGCCATGGGGGACTGCTGTGATGTGCTGGGGATGCTAGAGAGAGCCTGGGTGTGAAAAGGGAGTCCTTGCAGCTATAAAAACCAGGGAGAAGCAAGGCAGTGTTCATTAACCCTACAGGGGTTCAGTGTCTGTTCCCATCCCACAGCCAGCCTGCCCAGGGCCCACTGCCCACAGACACCCTGCACCCACGGAGCTGAGCTTGACCTCAAGCTCTGTAGGGCTCAGCCCTTTCAGCGGGAAGCTGGAAACACATCTCTTTGTTTCTCAAAGCCACCTTTATCATCTTCACCTTCCTCCCTGACCTTCCTGCCTCCACTGTCCCCTCCTTCACTGTTCAGAGGAGGGAGGCACAGCTTTTCCAGCTGTGAATCCTCCTCCCTGGCAATTTCACTGCTTTGCCAGGTCATCACCAATTTCAGAGGAGAGCCCCCAGCTCTCCCTGTTCTCCTTTCCATTTTCCCTGCTTGCTGCTATTTATTGCTCTGCGGTATTCAGGGGAGGAATGCAGCCTGTCCCAGGGAAAGGGCTGCTGCTGCCAGGACTCAGCAGGCTAAGTTTAGTTCCTGGCTCTGCCAGGGATCGCCTCCTGAACACTAATCAAAGATTAGATTTCTCCCTGCCTCAGTTTCCCTCTGTAGGCAGCAAAGTTCCCTCTTGTAACCTGCCTGGGGTGGGAGCTGGCTTATAAAACTTGTTCACACTGCTCCTGTCTCTGGAGCTCCTGCCCTGGCCGAGATCTCGGGATACTTCTGCTGTCAGGACAGTCATGGTATGTTTTCATTAAAGGTCTTGTTGCACTTTTGATATGAAACACAAAAGTACTAACTAGAGCCTAATTATAGTTCACATTATGCTTTTTTATTTTCTGTGCAGTTCCATTTAATTAGCTGTAATTCTATAACAGATAAAATTACTTTGGGATTACTCTCACAATTCTGGATATTGATGTGAGAGCTGATGTGGCCACAGACAGTCCGTCAGTGTTGGAGGCCTTCCTGTAGGTTTCCCAGGAAGAAGTCAGTCTTTGGAGGCATAACCAGAACTACTGTCTGCGTTGTAGGAATGAAATTACAAGAGTCTATGAACAATAAGAAAAGAAAACCCTCTGTGTATGAGCTGAAGGCTCAGCTTGATGCTGTCTCTTTAAAAAATTGCTCAAATAATACATTAAAAAGCAAGCCTCTTCTATCACATACATATTTCATCTGCACCTTGGAACTGTAATTAATGGCACAGGAGGCTTCATTTGACAAGCTGTCCTCAGGGCAGACTTTTTACTTCTATCTACATCAACAGTGCTCTCTGCTACTGTTTCCCTTGGCGAAACTCCTCAGCTTCACCCCGCTCCGTAGCGGGGAGGCGAGCAGATGTGAGGCTAATCCACGTTTCTCTCTCCATTGATGAATACTTCCCTCAGATACAATAGGACTAAAGAGAATAATTTTTCAAAGATGGAAGAAGACACATGGGGATGCACACAGCAGGAGATGAAGAGAAAACTCCTGTTTGTAAAGCCTGCCTGCTGTGTGAAAAGATCAATGCTAATTCAAACTGAATACGATCGAAATGAAACACCAAGGGCCAAATTAGTCCCTGGTGCAGCACCAGTAACCCAAAGGCAGATGATTTGATTTCACTGAACTTATGCCAGGAGTGAACTTGACCCCAGTGTTACGTGGCATCCAACAGTACAGCCAAGAAGCCTGAAATACATCACAGGCATCCAGAGAGGGGGGTCCTGGCTGTGGCTGGTGCTGCGGCTCTGTTTTTTCTAACCAATTCAAATGGGGGGGAAAAAAAAGGGGACCAAAAGTGGTAACCTTTCTGGAAGATCTGCCTGATGTATGAGCCTGATGCTCATACAATGTGTACTGAATCCATCACAAAGCAATGCAGCCTGCAGCAGGATGGAGATGCACTGACATTAACTCTAGGAAGAACTGAGGTGGTGTGAACCCTGGGATCCCAAGGGCTTTCAGACATGATTTATGGATCTTAGGCTGTGAGTGAGAAAGAATTTAGGTTTTGCTTTTCTCATCATTTTTGTGGCACGTGGAAGCTGAGGCTGCTGAGGCTGGTTTCTCTGTTTGAGGGGCCATGTGGTGCTGCAGTGTTACCCAGCAGCTCCCTGCAGGAACTCGTGCCGTCATGGCAGGGACCATTTCCAGGCTCAGCCCAGCCTGTTTGCACAGACTCTTCTCCTGCCTGTCCAGGGCCTGGGCAGCCACCCAGCAGCTGGACAAGGAAGAGCTGAGCTCAGTGGGAGATTTGCCATCAGCTCTCAGGGTACTGGGCCAATACCCAATAGTGGGTAATACTTACAGCCTGGTTAGAGACTCAGTACCTTCCCCTGAGCATTTTTTTAATACCCAAAAGTAGAATTTCGTGTTTGGTGTTCTGGCTCTAGGGTTTATCCATCTGATCATCTGCATTTGCATTGTATTGAGCTATTTCATCTAGAATCTGGCAGTCGCTAACACTGCTATCTCTTCTTACCAGTGATTCAGACACATACATACATTGCCAGGTTGGATGGGGCCCTGAGCAATCTGGCCTAGTGAAAAGTGTCCTTGCCCATGGCAGGGGGTTGGAACTAGGTTATTTTTAAGGTCTCTTCCAACTGTAACCATTCTATGGTTCTTTAAAATCTCAGATGTGGGATGGCTCTGCAAGCTTAAACTATTGGATGAGATTTTATGAAACCATAGCCAAAACTTGGCTTTTTATCTGGCTCTCTTTCTAGATTGCATCTGGATTTAATTTGTTTTTTGGATCTTCCAAAGAAGGATTTAATTCTTTTGGGTGATTTATCCACACCTTGTTATCCACTACCTACATGTCTCTTACTATATAATTTAATACAGCAAATTACTGCTTCAAGCTCATATCTATAGCCCTAGAAATAGCTCTTTTGAGTAGTATCATTGATTTTGTCAGTACTAAATGTTGCAAGATATAAAACACACAAGAATGAGGGAAACTATCAAACTTTGAAATTTGGAGACTCATATAGATACTTGATGTTTCCAAAATGACTGTCAAAGCACGGGCACTACTACAACTCCATGGTGAGGTGACACAGGTTATTAAGTCAGCAATGAAGAACACATGAAGGAGACAGACACATCAGTATTGGATACAGGGGGCTTAGAGGACAGAGAAGTAAATCAACAAAAACACGAGATAGAAAAGGCCATTTGGATCCGGTACACAAAAGCTACAGGAATTAACAGAGATGTGATTCTCCCAGTCAACCACCTTGTGCTGGGGAGAAATGAAAATGTAGGGAAATAATGAAGGCAGTGACAAGCTATAAGAACTTCCTTAAGTGTTCAAAGTGTCACATTTTTACAGATAAGTGGATGCTGGCTCTGGTCACCCTGGGGATGCTGGACTCGCAGCTGGAGAGTCACTGAGGTCCTTTGCATGGTGCACAGAGGGAGAGGCCCCTAGGACTGGGGTAGGGCCCTGAGAGAGCCCCATCACTGCCATTGCCTTCTCAGGCTTGGCACCACTGAGTGATTTAGGCACCATGTCTGCTTCTGAGGGGACAAGAAGTGCTCATACCCTGAAACAAGCTGCACACTGCAGGCCTGGAGGGAGCTGGAAAGGACACCCTGCCAAGCCAGGTCCTATTGCTTTGACCAGCCCTTAGAGGGAGAGGTATCCTTTTGCAACCTTGCATGAGAATTTGAGCATCTCTGTGAGTGCAGTGTCACCTGTAGAGTCACCAATGTCTTGTGAGGATGATGGGGAGAGGGAGGGCTGGGACCCACCTGCCTGGTGGTAGCATGGCCCCATGCAGCCTCCTGGAGCACGTTCACCCAACGCTGCTGCAGCACAGGCTGGTGAGATGGCAGGACAACAGCTGGATCTGCTCATCTGGTGGGTGCCAGTGATGGTACATGTGTATCTGGTGACAGGGCTCAGCTCTCTCCATGTGGGCAGGGGGTTTCTCTCTCCAGTCATCCTTTCTGTGCTGCTCTCACCCCACCCTTGTCATACACCACCACACACTGATGCTCAGTCCCTCTATCACCTGCTGGAAAAGAACAGCAACGCCGATGTGATTAAAGATAATGAACTGCTGATTAGCACTGGAAAACACAACTGAAAACATTTCATTCCAATTGCCTTTCTTGTTGAGTTAATTAATATAAAACACAAAGCCCCTCAGCTGTATTACCCTGTCTGCTTGGCGCAAAGCACTTTGACTGAACAGGTTTGCAATTAATATTTGTGTTGACTTGCACCTTTCATTAGCATAACAAAAGAGACTAATACCACCTTTCAGATGATTCCCAGTGATGTAGCTACTCTTTGGGCTATTACCCACTTGCTGTGGGGATGCTTGAGCTGCAGAGAAGGTGCAACAAAGTCCTTCTTCCACAAGCACAAGGCTTCTGATGTAGCCGTGCTAAGGAGAAATATCCATGGACCATCTGCTCCACAGTATTTAAATTTGGCTTTATAGAATGCTTTAATGTCTGTGAGCTCCTGACATAATGCTTGAAGAGGCATTGTTCAGGAGGTCAGTGAAAACTTCGGCTGTAACATTAGGGAGAGTATTTTTGATCTCAGACTGATGGTTTGGAAAGTTCAGGGCCATGTTTTAGTCTGAACTGCAGTCAGTAAGAAAGCAGAAATAAATGTTCATATTTGTTAGGTGACCCTACATATGCTCTGGGTTTACAAATGGGTTGTAAACCCTGTGGACATATCTGACTGCCCTCTCCTGGAACACGATGGAGTTGCTACTGCATTTTTCCAAATAGCTGAACATTAGACCTATGGAAATTACTTTTTTTTTTTTCTGTTTCAGACTTATATCATGTATGCAACACACATATAACATATATATAAATATACCATGTATACAGCATATAAACTATATGCTGTATGTGTAACATACACTGGCATACACACCTATGAACCAAAGGCATAAGTACATGAATTTTCTGCAATTCTAAGAGCATGGTTATAACTGATTTACTTCTTCATGCAACAGTTCACAAGTATACCTGCTCTTTTTACAGCTATCAATATTATCATCTTACTAGATTTACTGAAAAATGTTTTAGTCACTGGTGCAGGTACACCCATCTCTAAGCTACATTCCCTCTCTCGCCTATATATTACATTAATCATAGCAATGACTGAGTATAAATCAAGGATACAAATAGATTTATTGTGCTTTTTCAGATTGCCACCTATTTTTCAGCAGTTTCAGCAAAAAGCATACATAGAATCTGACTGTAAAGAATGAAGTAATTAATACAAGGGGTATTAACAAAAAAAAATTTGTGTTTTTATAAATGTTAATTGTTAGGAGAAGATTGCGCTAGCTTCTGTCTAAATCCACTTCTAAGGAGTTCCTTATAACCAGATGATAAGAGATCACCAAGAGCAGCAAAGTTTCATATTGTTGCTACCAAGCATCATTGTTCTGTGCAGATATGAGCTTTTCTTCTGGGCATCTCAGAATCCTAGAATCATAGAATGGCCTGAGTTCAAAGGGACCTGATTGAAAAATCATCTAGCTCCACCCCTCCTACAAAGGACAGGAACACCTTCCACTAGACCAGGTTGCTCAAAGCCCCATCCAAATGCCCGTGGAGCAGATAAGTCAGGTTTCATCATGTCACATCAAAATATATGGCCTAGTTTTGACTACTGTATTAAAATGTTTAATTTGTCTCCAGTGTGGGAAAGAGGATGTGTAATTAATCATTTAGGAAGCTCGTTAGGTTTGCTCCATATTCAGTATTACATTGGCTGAGGTCTTTAGGCACCTGGAAGTGTCTTGCAACATCTTCTGCAAACAGATTGGCACCTCTCAGTAGCACAGAGTGAAGCAATAAAACCAATCAAATTCATTATCCCTCCTTTATGTTGGTACTACTCCATTAATTTTAACAGCCTCCCTTGACACACGGAGGTATAAAGGAATACCAGACGCCTGCTTTGCTATTTTCAGAAGCTGACTTCAATACAGGAAGGTCAGAAAAACATGTGTGGGTTTTATTTAAACATTCTTTTTTATTCTAACCTTCCAAATTTTTTTATTTACAATAACTCATTTTAAGGCATTTTACTGAAGAAAGAACCTAAAGCAGATATATTTGCTTTAACAGAAAAGAGCATCATATTTTAAAATTAATATTAAGAAACAATTCAATGAGAATTAGAGGTCTGGCTGTGTCTTAGGTTTATGCATGGTTTTTAAGAGTTGGTATTGATACTACAGGGACTATGACAAGGACAAATTCACTAAAAGAAGCAGGGATGAGCTGCAATCATTCTTTCCTAGTAACAGAGGCAGGGATACTGCAAACCATGGAGTGGGAGAGCAGATGTAGCCCTTTCCCTGCTACCTCCTACACCATAGCTGTGCTGGGAAAGCTCCTTGGTGTCAACTGATGGTGTGAGCATTGGTGAGCTGGGAAGGGACAGGACACCATGGTCATGCTCTGAGAGCCTAAGGAATGCATTACATGGGACTTCTCCATGGTTTAGTCATCCTTATAGGAAAAAAAACAACAAAACCAAACAAACACAAAAACACCCCCCAAAAAACCAACTCTACACTATGTGGAAATTTTGTAAATAGAATATTTTAAACAAAGAACACTGAGTAACATAATAGTGTCAGCTTGTTGCATCACACCAGGAATGGCTGGTCAAGGTAACACGGGAGAAATTGCCATAGTCACCAATGCTATGGCCAGCTTTTCCCTCTGCAGGCCCAGAAAGACTTGAAGAACATCCCATGCTCTACAAGTGCTGAGTGATAAACACACTGGCTCATTCAAATCTCTTGCCTAATCAAACTAATCTCTCAAGCAGATAGACATCAAAACCCAGCATTCTGCTGTAGCTGCGAGGAGCTACTCTGCAAAGAAGGGCTGGAGTGATACGAAAATGGGCCAATCACCTCTCCTGGGCAATATCACTGGAATCAGCAGGGGGGAAAAAGTGAACACCAGGTAAAAATGCACAGCAAGAGTGAAACATGAGAGTGGGCAGATGTAAGATCCATTAGCTCATTAAGGGTGGAGCTGTTGGCCTGCTGGGAAATTATTGTCCACTTTATGTCTTGGTATTGGAAAGAAATTAACTAAAAGAGCCAAGGCAGTTTTAACACTTGAGCTGCTTAATTATGCCTTTTAAAGCTGTCTTTGAAGCCACGGAGCAAAGCATGAACAAAATGCTCTCTGAAGAGAGGTCCTTATTAGTCATTCCCTTCTCTGATGGCAATAATAATTACATTGTCCTACATTGGAAGGAGTGCTCCCAGTGAATCCCCATACTTTGTGATAACATTTCCAGCAGGGCACGCTGAGGTAATGATGTGGGTAATTAGAGCTCTGGCTGCAGGCTAGGAGAGCTACGGTGGTGAGCTGTGAATGTCCCTCCTGGACAGAGCATCCTTGCCTCACCTCCCAAGGCTTAGGCTAGAGGAGAAAACCCTGCAGCTGAAGGGAAGTCCTGCTCAAATGATTTGACTCCTCCTACGTGCATGGACTCCAAAGGAATTTCCTCCATTATTGTTGTGGCTGCAGACAAAATGGTAGATGAGATTTTGATAGATTTGATTTTCATTAGATTTTAACCACTAGAAACACCATTATCATCCTTCAGTCTGTGTGCTGCATGATGTACCACGGAAGCTGCTAATGAATATCCTGACTCTGCTAAACATTGAAACATATCCAGTAATGGCAAAAGAGACCCATAAAAAGGCAGTGGTATCTGAGCAGCACTTCTGTCCCACTGATGCTTCGTCTGGTATTTGCAAAATGAAACTACCCAGAAATTGCATCCCTGGAGCACCTACACCTGTGGGAGCAGCAGCTCTGATGAAGCAGCGGGCAGGCAATGGCAGATTGCAACGGGACTTTCCCTGGCAGCACCTGATACAGGCATGAATAATGGAGAGACTCATTAATCATTT
This sequence comes from Aleadryas rufinucha, assembly GCA_013397815.1. Classification (NCBI taxonomy): domain Eukaryota; kingdom Metazoa; phylum Chordata; class Aves; order Passeriformes; genus Aleadryas; species Aleadryas rufinucha. Next base: position 47,707 of record VZTH01007206.1, on the reverse strand, counting down.
ACAGAATGGCTGTTCCTGTGGATTCATCAGCATTAGAGACTCATGTTGAAGTCTTTCTCTTCTGATCCCACTGAGCATTTTGTTCTTGGCAAGGTCATGCTGTCCCTAGCATGAGAAAAGTCACATCAGGAGAGGGTTTTGCAGCCCATAGCTCAGCCTCTTCGAGATCCCTGCCCAAGCTCACAAATCACAGCACTGGTCCAAGTACAGACTGGCCGTGAACCTAAAGGGACGTGGACTCTACAAATAACTAGAAAATGTGAAAGGAAGTGGAAAAAAAAATTTCAAATGCAAAGTTTAAAACTGTTTGAAAACGTGACTGTTCCCCCCATCCATCTCTGCTCAGTGTTCTGTAGCTGTCCCCAGCTACCCTGCCCGCCTACCCTGTCCTGCTCAGAGCTGCCGTGCCGTGCCGTGCCGTGCCGTGCCCGCTGTCCCGGGGTAGGACTGGCCGCGCTCCCGGCGCTCCGGCTGCACCGGCCGCTCCCGGCCACAGGAGGGGAGCGCTGCCGCGCGCACCCGGGCGGCTCCCAGCTCTGTCCGGACGGGATGCAGGGCTGCGTCCCAGCCCCTCACTGCGGGGCTGGGGGACCGGCAGGAGCCCCCGGGCAGGGCGCTGCAGGAAGGAGGGAGCGGCCGGGAACCCCCGGTTCCCCTCAGCACACCGGGGGCCATCCTCACAGCCTCATCGTGTGCGAATGACTGTAACAAATGCGGGCAGCCCGACGCCGTGACCCCGAGCGAGAGCCGTGTGTGTAATGACACCCGCGGGGTGTGTCACACGTGGCGCGGGGCTCTCGGCCAGTCGAACGTGCCAGGTGCCCGAACGCGCGGCAGAGTCAACCACGCGTCCAGATCTCGCTGCGCTCCTGACTGCACGCCGGACGGGGGAAGGGATGATGCGCTGTGATTTCATGCTCCTGGAGCTTTTATCCATCAGCTAAGATTCTCCTCTACAGTATTAAATTAAAAAAAAAAAAAATTCCCTCCTTAATGTACATACAGTTGTTTGTCTGGTTTGGGTGCACATTTCTAGATGCTTCTTAGCTCAAGCAGGGCATGGTGCGCCTGCTCTGATCACTGCCTGGCTGTAGGAGCACAGCGTTCAGTAGCTTAATCAGAGGTGGGGAACTGTGGTTTCAAGGCAAATATTGGGCTGGATCCGAAGCTTGTTGAAGTCAACAGGGCTCCCAGAGCGGTTTTTAATCAGACCTATCATTAATTCCCTAATGAAGTTAGCTGCTTATCTTTATTAGATGGACTCCTCAATGAATTGATTTAATCTAGGAGACTTCTCCACCCTGACAGATTTTCAGAGCCCCATGCACTCCTGCTTCTGCGCAGAGCCCAGCCTGCCCTCAGCCAACCGTGCTCTGCTTCCCGAGGAGCTAATCAGCTGGCCCATCTCCCCTCAATCAATAAGCATTTATTCTAATTGAAACCAACATCGACTGGATACCAACCAGGAATGTGAAATGCTCTATAAATAATGTGCATGAGCTGGAGCCTGGGAGTTGGCAGTGGCAGGGCTGTCAGTGGGAGTACTAATGGGGGGGGACACATGCCACCCAGTGCTCTGTCACTCTCCCAGTGCCCTATTTACAACTCTCACCAGGGAGCTCCCTGTCTCACTTTGATGATGAATTAGTTTCCTCTGATGGATCAACCTCCCAGTCCCCCATTGCAACACCTTGCAGAATGCACTGCCTAACAAGAATTCCTCATTAACATATAAATCATGATGTATTTCTTTTTGGCACCCCAGGCAAAACAATGGGCCAAGAGCTCCCCCCCAATGAGCTTTTCCCTGAAGGGAGAACTTTCATTGATTGCTAAATGGAAGCTGGAAAGAGTGAAATCATTTAATTGTATGACTCCTCTGATGTGCTGCAGTGTAGACGTTAAGTAAGCATATGACTTCCCCAGCAAAGATGCTCTCTCCACATTTTATTGCAGGACAAGATATGATTCTTCCCTATCATAACCAGTTACTATAGTAGATGTTCAAGTGTTATGTTTACCAACAAGATCAGGGTCTTTTGAATACCCCACCTGCAATGGGGATAAAACCTAAATTCACAAGTAAGGTTTAAGACCAGAAATCTGTCATACCTGCCCAATCTTTTGTAGACAGATCTGTTTTCTCTATGCCACATGGTGCAAGGATACAGGGTGGCTCTGAGTCAGGAGCTGAGCAGCCACTGCTGGCACTGCTCTGTGCTGAAGTTAATAAACACTTTTCATAGTCAGTCTGGGAAACACCAGCAAAAATACCTTGAGGCATTTGGTGTTTTATATCTAGCTCTGCTACAAACTTGTAGGGTGATGGTAGGTGACTGCCTGTATGGACAAGTTAGGATCATCTGAACCAGTAAATTTTCAGTTCACTCACTAGAGCAAATAAAGAAATTGCCCCAAACAACCCCTGTTTCTCATTGGTTGGACTATGCAGAAACCCATTTCTGATTCTGGATTTTCACATAGGTATGCCATGGGCTGATAGCAATGTGGCAGCTGTATCTGCCAAATCTGGCTTGAAAATGAAGACAGGAAGTACCACATTGTCCACTGAATGAGATGAAGCTTGATGAGGGATTACAAATTGTAGTTCCACCTCAAGCCTTAATAATGTGCCCAGGAAATGGACCGAGTTGGCACGACACGCAGCAGCAGCAGGAAGGAGATACTGAGTGCTGGCACCTGCAGTGCAGCCCCCTTGGAGCATCCTCTCCCTCCTCTGGAGCTGCACCAGACATGGCATGCAGGACCTACCAAACCCATCACCAGCATTGTGTCAGTACCTGGAGAAGTAATGAGCACTGTGAGATAGTTCACTTTGGATGATCAGCAAGGAAACCTGTAGACCAAACATTCTCTGTGTGCTGCTCTGACTTCCACACCAGTGGCACAGCCCACATAATCTGTTCTTCCCTCAATCTCAGGGAAGCTGTCCTGTGGCTTCCCCCATTTCCTGGCATGTCTGGTAGATGAATCAAACTTCCTTATGGTGCATTTGGCAAGAGGTGCCTGTCTGGAGAGCACAGCAGATGGTCTTAAGGAACAAGATGTGGTTGCTCCCCACAATACCTCATCCCAGACAGTGCAGCAGAAAGCCAGTGAGTGTCTACTTTCCAGCTCTATATATGTACTTTTTACAGGAGTCTCCATGATCTAAGGGCAGCTGCAGAGAGGGAATAGCTGAAATACCCAGCCCAGCACCTGAGACCAAGGTGAGAAGCATTTCCCAGAGTGTAATCGTTCCCAGGGTAGGATCTACAACAATTCCCACCACATCCTTCCAGCCAGCAATCTGCCACCCCCTGAGCTCAGGCAGCCCAGCCTCTCCTCAAAGCATCGCCAGTGCTGCCCTGCCCTTCCTATCCTGCCTCCTTTCAACCCCATTTCTTTCTCCACAGCAGCTCTTCCTCCACAGGCTTTCTTCTGTGCTGCCCTACCTGCACTCCTCAGAGCGAGGATAAATGCAGTTAAACCAGCACAGGCACCATCTTCTTTTCTCCTCTCACATTTTCTGGGAAACTTTCTAATTTCACACTAAAAATCATAGATAACTGAAATTTTGGCAGTTTCAACAGGAATAATAAGACTGGTTTCACTGTTGCAAATTTGCCTTTTTGCTGTCCTACCTTCTGTCAACGCTAGGCAGCAGCTTACCTGCCTTTACATCAAGCACTGAGTGCAGCCTCCAAATCTAAGCATGTACAAGCCAGCTCACCCTCCCTTCCACCTTCTGTTTACCATCCATTTGCTACATTACACAGGATTTAAAGCCAGGACACATTTTTTCTTGTTTTGTGTTTACATTAGAGAGATTGGTATCAGTTTAATTAAATCATCTCAAAATAATTTCGTAGCCCGCACTGTTTTCCTTGTGCAGACAACAGCAGAGCATGGAGCCGGCGTAGCTCCATCCAGCTCTGCTGCGGTGGGGCTGAGCCAGCTGGGCAAGGAGGGGAGCCTGCAGCAATGCAGCTCGGGGTCATTGCTTCCACCAGCACTGCCAGAAGGAGAACTTGGAAATCCCAGCAATTCTTCCTGGAAAGGTGTCCTTTGTTAACATGCAGGAACATTAAAAGGAAGCCTGGTGCCGTGTCTGCAAGGCAAGCTATAAATAGGGTACAGAAAGCATGTTTCTCCTAAATCCCAGCGCTTTTTTGCTATTTATGCATCACAACATCCACTGCTTTCATTTGTGCAAAGTGCTATTTTCAGTTTTCCAACTTTTTTGAGGTGCTTTACCCATACCAGCCAGATCTCATCTGATACACCAGTGTTAATCCACAGCTGTCCTGGCACCACCAGCTAATCTAGTCCTCTCTTTTTTTTCCCCTTATGTTTTTCAGAAATTAGTAGAGGGGCCTGGAGTTTTGACTGTTTTAACTGCTGAATACTTCCTGCACAATTTTTAGCTGTGGGCTTGAGTCACGGCTGTGGATTCTCCTCTACTGACTCATACGAGGGGAAGAATTCATCTCCGTTAGAAGGCTGAGTGATCAAAATGATTTATACCCATCATGCTTTTATCTCTTTCGAATTTACTGTGTGTCACACAGACTCAAATTCTAAATGTCTTGTGAGGAAATGAAACCCATTAAGAGTGATTTTGAGCATGCCAGTTCTCAGGGAGCCTCAGCTGCCCTCAGTCCTAGGAGCAGCTCTCAGAAGATGCACCACAGTGACAAAGGTGCCCACCAGCTGCCACCAGCAAGGGTGACTATGGGGTGAAACAATCCAAAAGGAGATTTATGATCATGTGTGCTGGTTTTGGCTGGCATAGAGTTAATTTTCTTCCCAGTGGCTGGTGGGGGGCTTTATTTTGGATTTGTGCTGAACACAAGGCTGGTAATAGGGATGTTTTTGTTATTACTGAGCAGGGCTTACACAGAGCCAAGGCCTTTTCTCCTTTCCGTACTGCCATGCAGGGAAGTTGGGGGTGCCTGGGAGGCTGGGAGGAGACACAGCCAGGACAGGTGACCCCAACTGACCAAAGGGGTATTCTGGACCATGTGACATCATGTGCAGTACATAAAGCAGAGGAAAAAAGGAGGAAGGGGGGAACATTTGGAGTGATGGTGTTTGTCTTCCCAAGTCACTGTCACATGTGATGGGGCCCTGCTCTCCTGGATGTGGTTGAACACCTGCCTGCCCATGGGAAGCAGTGAATTAATGCCTTCTTGTGCTTCACTTGTGTGTGGCTTTTGCTTCCCCAATTCAACTGTCTTTATTTCAACTCACGTGTTTTCTGCCTTTTACCTTTCTGATTCTCTCCCCAATCCCACTGGTGGGGGAGTGAGCAAGTGGCTGCCTGGGGCTTGGCTGCTGGCTGAGGAGACACCACAACATCATGGCAGCTGCATGCCTGGCTCTCACACCAAGCACAAGGGCCCTTGGAGAACACAGCCCTTCCTTAAACGAACGCTCTCAGCAACACGGAGCAGTGCAATAACTAGTGTATGAAGCACCCAAGGGCACACAGGACCTTCTCTGGGGCTTCACCAAGGACAGTGCATGACAGCCCCTTCCCCAACAACCATCACCTCAGCCTGGCAGAGCCCCCACAGCTGGGAAAGCTGAGGAAGGGCATGGCTGTCTTTGCTGCTGTTGTGAGAGAGCAGATTGCTGCCACCAGTAATCAGGCCAAGAGTCAACACCAAGGAGATGCATGCAACCTCTTACAGCTGGGGTCATGCAAAATGCTCAGCACTTGTGCCATCCTGGCCTTTCTCACCGTGCTTTCAAAATCCAAGTTAATGGGACTGCAGAATCCCTTTGTGCAGTATCATATCTAGAGATTTGGGGCTTCTGAGGCCAAGAGCTTTACTACTACTCACATGAACTGTACAAGCTGTAGTTGCACAATAGTTAAACATCACTAACCAAGTGTTTCATCTGGTGCTGTCCCAGCCCCTCCTGCATACCCGGTTGCTAGCATGATGCTTATCTGACCATGGGGTAAGTCAGCTCAGGAAACTAAACCAGAAGAAAACTGACTTGGCAAAAAAAATAATTGCTTTCTGCTAGGTAAGCTCCTGCACTGGCTCATTGCACTGTCTGAGAGATGGGAGTGTCTCTCAGGGCATATCTCCATTTGGGGAGGTATTTCCATTTGAGAAGAGGGGGACCCTGCCAGTGCTAACCAAAGTAATTTTAAAGCAATGTGACAGAGCAGATTCAGTTGCCCTGTCATACAAAGGGACAATTAGACACAGGAGTCCAGGCATGGTGATTAAATGCAGTATTTCATATGCTCAAATTTGAGATCTTCCCTGAAATCCCTTGTAGTAGAGAGCTGACGTGCACTTGTGTTGTTCACATTGCGTTTGCAGGTAGCCCGTCGGGGGAGGTCGTGGAATCTCACTCTTTTGAGATAATTTAAAAAACCCTAGGTACAATTCTGTGCTATTAGCTGTAGGTGGCCCTGCTTCAGCAGGGAGGTTGGACAAGATGACCTCCAGAGCTCCCTCCCAACCTCAACCATTCTGTGATGATTCTGTGTCCCACTGAATACAGTTCAGAAGCAGCTGTATGCACATGAGCCTCAGGGTGGAAGGCCCAGCCCCAGGGAGGAGAGCCAGAGGGCAGTTTCTTAATTAAAGTGAATCAGTCTCAGTCTGCACTGGCAATGGAAGGAAAAGTGAGTTTTGTGCAGCTCCCTGGTTCTGGCACCCACGTTCTCAGTGCCTCCCTGGCCTCCAGACCACACTCATGCCACCACAAGTTCACAGCAGGGAGTTCCCTGACTTAACACTAATACCTGCTTTGGGTTCATTTCTGTCTCTAATGCCTATTGATCTGTCTGGCTGTGAAGCAGCCCTGCTGCAGGGGATGGGGCAAGGGAAGTGGTGGTAAAGCTTTTCCAGAAACACAGATTCATATTGGTTTTAGTGGAGCACAAAGCCACATGGGCAATGTTCTTGTACCATGATGCTTCCAGCCACACCTGCCACAGCTCTGCCCTTTCTCTTGTCCTTCCCATGTCCCCCTGCCCATTCTCTAGCTTTTCTTTACCAAAAAATTCTAACTCTTCAGCAACCTCCCCCTTCCTCTGGCACTTGTCCAGCCAGTTTTTTCTCACTAACCTCACATACTTACTTTCATTTCTTTGCTCAGAAAATTTTCTGCCATTTTAGTGGGTGAAATTGGATTCCAGGGAGCAGGAGCTCAAGGTACATGGCAGAAGCACAGAGGCAAGGGCAGACAAGGAGTTTGTGAGACCCTTTTGGCAGTGATGATGTGCTGCTTTGGCTTGACAGACCAAAGTCAGATGCTCCTGTTTGTTCTCACTCTCCAATTTAATTATTTGTGTTCTTTCCTCCCCTGTACTGATAAAAATGTAGTTTTTGAAATGGGAATTGGGCTTNATATATATATATATATATTCCTGCGATTCTCTGCATGTTATTAATCCCCTTTTCCTCTACCAGAGAATATATTAGTGAGAGTAGGCTAATAATGCAGAGACATCTGGCTGAGACTAGAAAGAGTAGCATGTTTATGCATTATTAAGGTGTTAGAAAAAACCAGACTTCTGTGGCCTGACTGTATGTATTGGATGAGTGTGGAATGGCCTTTAAAGGAGAGTTAGCACTGATAACTGCTCCATTTTGCTTATCTTTTGCAATGGAATAATCTCCAGGAAGAGGCATGTTTATTTTTTCAAACAGTGAAAGAAGTATTATGTTTTGAAATAGCCTTTACTGAGCAGTTAGAGCACAACACTACTTTATTCCTAAAACAGAGAATGTGATCTGGGAAGCAATGCAGGGTGAGCAGGATAGGGAAAATGCAAATTTCCACCTTAGCAAATCTGTAATCACAAACTGTGTCTTTGGGGGTCCTTGGTTATCTGAGAACAGCAGTGCTCCAGTCCCACCAGTGAAACAGAAAACTTTTGAGGGGAACACAAAATTACAGTGGGGCTTCCTAAGGCATAACTTTGGCATAGAGGAGATGCATTTTGTTGACTAGGTTATGTCTTGACAAATATCACACGAGGAGGCTAAGAACCCAAAACTTGTGCAGTAGGGCAGGGGGTCATTGGGCCTGCCCAGGTATGAGACATAATAATCAGTTTTATCTTCCAGCTTTGTCTCTCTTCAATTTATGGGTTGGATTTGTGACAGTTAAATCAGGAAGACACTGGAGGAGGCGCCAGTCTTGGAAAGAGAGAGCTACATGTATTCATGTGCTGCTCCTTTTCAAAGGATGGAGTGACTTTGTTAGCATCTAGCTCGTAAATCAGGGGGCAAGGAGACAGCCTGGCTCCCCTCTCCCCAGCCTCTGATATATATGAAAACCTTGGCTCAGCAGAAGGGTAGAGTCACATTTCCAGCAGCACAGGGAGTGCACCAGCCATATCTCTCAGCTTATACAGACAAGTGTTGGCACCAGACTCCTGGAGCAGGATTCATTTCACAAGTCTGTGTCTGAACTAGTCACCCTGGACTGCTTTTCTAATCGATAGGTGCTCTGAGGATGTAATTCACCCTGTGCAGGAGTAGATATCTAATAGGGGTCAAATGCATTGCCCCAGAAAGAGCCCATTTCTCTCTGTTGATTACAGGGTATGCTGAGCCTGCTGCCTCTGCTGTAGCTGCCCACAAAACACTAGTGAGATGTCCCCGCTGTGGCAGAGGTGTCTGGGCACAGCACCCACAGCTTGGTGTTGCCACAACACAAGGCCATGGCCACATGGCTGTGGAGAACCACAGCTTCCTCACAGAGACAGCAGTGCTCTGGGGCAGAGCTTGGTGGCACCCAGGCAACTGCCTCTGGCCAAGGTGGCTCACAGGAAGGCCACAGTGGCTGCTCAAGAGCTGGGATGCACATGCTGCTTTGGAGCAGGGTGTCCCTTCAGGGAACCTACACAGGTATTCAGTGCATACCTGAGGCAGCTTCAAATCCCAGCTGAAACTGGGGCTCTACTGAAGCAACAGCAAGTAGAACATGCGTGAAATAGGATGTCTTGGCTAGGTTGAAGCAAGGTGCACTCTTCCAGCACAATCGCTGGCTGACTTAAGAAACAGCCTCGTCTGCAGATGCCAAATGCATGGGCAGCAATCTGCTCTTCACTGACCCAGCAGATCAAGGCAGGGCAGAGCTGCCATGCTCATCCAAGGGATGTGCAGGCAGGCAGTGGCTCCAGCCACTCTTGGGATGGGCCATGGCAGCTGTGCAGACACCAGCTCACTCCCAGGACTGTATGGGTAGCTGTGCTACGCTTGCAATGGTGCTAAAAACCAGCCAAATCTTTGTCTTTTGAAAAGACAAGTCTTTCTGGAAAGCCATGAAACAGCACTAAAACAAGTTACTCAGAAGCCTGCCACTTTTCAAGTCCCCAGGCATGGTGCAGCTTGACAGCAGCTCCCAAGCAGAGCCAAGCAGATGCATCCACCATGGTGAGCCCTGGGATAGGAGTGAGGCTTGGGGAGAGCACAAGACCCAGCCATAGCTGTGGGAAGCATTGAGGCAAAACCCCACAGCGTGAGATTCACACCCAGTGTGTGAGATTTGACGGGTCTGTCACTTTGCAGAGCCAGGTTCGGTCCCCTGGCGAATACGGATGACAAAAGGACAGATGCTGCCAGACTGTTTGGCCTTGCTGTCACTGCAATGGCAACAACACTCGACTCAAAAACTTGGCAGATCTGGAAGAGAAGTCCTAGTTCCTTGTCCTACCCACAGGACTGTGGCTCTCCCCCAAAAGCATGAGACCATCTGGGTTTCTTGATGATATTTCCTGTCCCAAGAGCAAGCAGAAGCCCCAGGAAATGCTGGTTTTGAAACTCTTTTGAAACAAGTTTGCACCCCTCTGGTTGGGAGAGTTTCAATATTTCGGCTACACTTTTGCAGTGCCTGATCCCCACACACACCTGGTCTTACCTGCATCTTTCCCCCCTTCAGAGCCCCCTTTTGCTCAGAGAGAGGAAGGGAAACAGTCTGACTTGGCAAATAGCTTGCTGTGAAAACGATGAATTCAAGAGCACGTGGAGCTTGTGGTTGAAAAAACCCGTCTGATCAGCAGAACTTTTCTCCCTCAGCATCTAAGGGCAGATTTAGTCTCAAGGCCAAGCTGCCATGTGGTTATAAAATAGAAGCAGGCCTGAAGAATTGATCTAACTTTCTTCAATTGTCTGTGTATCTTTAATCATGTTCACCACTTAAAATGCAGCAGAGCTGGCAGCTGATGATTAGACTGAGCCTGCAGCAGCATGGCCAGTGGCCAGATCACATGGCTCCTTTCATCTGCATATTTATGCATTTAAAGGAGAGGAAAACTTTCATAACATTTTAATAACTAGGTTTTTCTGAAACCATAAATCCAGTCCTCTGGGCTTAGCCTACACTCTCTTTCTGATCTTACATAAGTGGAAGAGGGTGGGGTGTTTTGTTTGTTCTCCCTATTCTTTTCCTGTGCATGAACGTGCAAAGCCCATCCTCTTCAGCGTGGGGTCCTCCTGAGGATGGGAGGGTCAGGCAAGGTAAAACTGCACTTCTAAGGATGAAGGTATAACTTTGATTTGGTTCCTGGCATGGGAACAATTCCCTTTTCCCAAGATAGCTCATCTACAGACTGGCAGGAATGAAGCTCCTTTGCTAAACAATGGCTCCAAACAAAGAATTCCTGATATCTGTATTTCAAACAGAAGCTACAGCGCACGTTGGTTGTTGCATTTCTTAGCACATCACCATCAGATTCAACCTTAGGACAGTGATCCTTCAGATCATGAGCTGAAAAGATGTCAAAACATGGGGAGCTGGTCCCAGTCTGGCCCTGTGGGTGCAGGAGCTCTGTTTCCATGCATGCTGCCAGAAACAGCGATGGGTGGACTGTCTCCCTACATGAGGTGCCTCCACCCTCCTCCCATGGACAGATGCATCCCAGCAGTGCCTGACCACTGTCTGCAGCCAGTGCCTTATCTCTTGGTGGGGCAGTGTCAGGGCAATGCTGCGAGGTGCTGTGACAAGGGGGATGCTGTGTCCATCTCCTCTGCCTTAGGGTGGCAGCTCCCTTGACAGCCTTGGTGACATCCTGCAGGGTCCTTCACAGTGAGGCTTTGCAGACCATCCTCCCTCTGCCTGGAGGCATCACTGGCATGTGCACATGGGCTTTTCCATTAGCATGGAATGACAGCCACTATCAGCAGGAAAACAGGAGGTGAGGATGAGAGACTAATCCTTATGTTGCTGTGTTGTCTTGGTAAGATGGAGGAAGCACTGTTAAAATAATACAGATTCACAGATTTCTTTAGAAGATGAAGCGCTTAGTTAAAATAAAATTGAAAACTATTTAATGAGATGCAGTTCTTAAACACTATTACTTTTTTTTTAAGGAAAAGTTAATTATTCTGTGATGAAAGCAGCTTCTACTGAAGGTTCTCTGAGTGAATCAAACAATATGTTGCTGATTCACAAGGGTCTTGATAGAGGTTTTAATTGTTGTTTCCATACAGCAAGCAAGCAAACAAACCAATTTCAATGATTAGGCAGTTTCCAGAGTATGCCTTGAAGTGCTCTTTAGCTGTGCCAGTAAAACTTTGGTATTTGACACAACTTTGGACTACAAGTGAATTTAGGCTGGTGCCACTGCTTTGTTTCAGAGGTAATGTTAATTGATACAGTTATGTAACAGCAGTTTTGCTAGACAAAGTGAAAGAGTCAAGAGCAGAAAAATGCAAACTGTGGCATTAACTCCGCTGGGAGGGACCATGGTTTCTTTCTTGTGTATTTAAAGAATCAGAACAAACAAACAAGGGCAAGATTAATTAGGAGTGGGAGTACATTACTCCCTTCCCAGGCGAATGAGGAGCAGCACTGGACAGGACACAGCAGCAGTGCCAAAATATTTCTTGACATTATCCATTGGAGGTCCAAGAGAATTTCCTTTGCTCTCCAGTGTTCCCAAGACATTCATAAACCACCTCTCTGGCTACCTGTCGTGATGATAAACTTGTGTCCCTAGGTTTTGTTATCAAGCTTTTGATCTGAACCTGAACTCTCTGATCTGTCCTCTGAAGTAGTGAGGGAATTTGCAGCAGGGTTTTTCCCAGCAAAGAAAAACAGTTCACTTGCTAAAGACACTATGTGGGAGATATAACTTACAGATACAATAATTTGAAAATTTGGGTGTTTATTTTGTAATTTTGGGGGTTACTGATGTTTAACTTCATTTTGAGGCTATATCTTACATTTCCAGTACTGTAAGTAGGGCAATAGATTTTAGCCAAAAAGTCCACTTGAGACTCCTATTGATTTTGATGAGGTTTGAGGATAAATACTGATAAATGTAACATAATGTAGGAATTTGCATTTTCCTAAGCCTCGTCTAGACTTGGATTTGGAAGGTGAGATACACCATGTGACTAATACAATGTAGTTAAGGCAATGTGGTTTTAATACACGGCTTTAAACTTGGTTGTTTTTCAGGAAGCTATTACTACATTGTATTTAGCACTTGCTAATCTAGAAACCATCGATGGTAAATGAAAAGAGAGGTTACAAATCAAAGGCAGGCTGATCCTGTGGTTACACCTTTCAGATGTGGCCTCCTGCTACAAACAGGGCTATTTCACCTCTGACAGTATAGAAAAAGGGCTCCCCAGCCCTGTGTGGTTCTACTTCCCCGGGGAAGCAGTGGAATCACCATCCCTGGAAGTGTTCAAAAAACATGTAGATGTGACACTTAGGAACATGTTTTAGGGGTGGACCTGGCAGTGCTGCGTTAATGGTTGGACTCAATGACCTTAGAGGTTTTTTCTAACCTCAGTGATTCCCTGTGATTGTGT
>VZTH01007206.1:17021-30324 GCA_013397815.1 Aleadryas rufinucha | reverse complement strand
TTCTCTGAGTGAATCAAACAATATGTTGCTGATTCACAAGGGTCTTGATAGAGGTTTTAATTGTTGTTTCCATACAGCAAGCAAGCAAACAAACCAATTTCAATGATTAGGCAGTTTCCAGAGTATGCCTTGAAGTGCTCTTTAGCTGTGCCAGTAAAACTTTGGTATTTGACACAACTTTGGACTACAAGTGAATTTAGGCTGGTGCCACTGCTTTGTTTCAGAGGTAATGTTAATTGATACAGTTATGTAACAGCAGTTTTGCTAGACAAAGTGAAAGAGTCAAGAGCAGAAAAATGCAAACTGTGGCATTAACTCCGCTGGGAGGGACCATGGTTTCTTTCTTGTGTATTTAAAGAATCAGAACAAACAAACAAGGGCAAGATTAATTAGGAGTGGGAGTACATTACTCCCTTCCCAGGCGAATGAGGAGCAGCACTGGACAGGACACAGCAGCAGTGCCAAAATATTTCTTGACATTATCCATTGGAGGTCCAAGAGAATTTCCTTTGCTCTCCAGTGTTCCCAAGACATTCATAAACCACCTCTCTGGCTACCTGTCGTGATGATAAACTTGTGTCCCTAGGTTTTGTTATCAAGCTTTTGATCTGAACCTGAACTCTCTGATCTGTCCTCTGAAGTAGTGAGGGAATTTGCAGCAGGGTTTTTCCCAGCAAAGAAAAACAGTTCGCTTGCTAAAGACACTATGTGGGAGATATAACTTACAGATACAAGAATTTGAAAATTTGGGTGTTTATTTTGTAATTTTGGGGGTTACTGATGTTTAACTTCATTTTGAGGCTATATCTTACATTTCCAGTACTGTAAGTAGGGCAATAGATTTTAGCCAAAAAGTCCACTTGAGACTCCTATTGATTTTGATGAGGTTTGAGGATAAATACTGATAAATGTAACATAATGTAGGAATTTGCATTTTCCTAAGCCTCGTCTAGACTTGGATTTGGAAGGTGAGATACACCATGTGACTAATACAATGTAGTTAAGGCAATGTGGTTTTAATACACGGCTTTAAACTTGGTTGTTTTTCAGGAAGCTATTACTACATTGTATTTAGCACTTGCTAATCTAGAAACCATCGATGGTAAATGAAAAGAGAGGTTACAAATCAAAGGCAGGCTGATCCTGTGGTTACACCTTTCAGATGTGGCCTCCTGCTACAAACAGGGCTATTTCACCTCTGACAGTATAGAAAAAGGGCTCCCCAGCCCTGTGTGGTTCTACTTCCCCGGGGAAGCAGTGGAATCACCATCCCTGGAAGTGTTCAAAAAACATGTAGATGTGACACTTAGGAACATGTTTTAGGGGTGGACCTGGCAGTGCTGCGTTAATGGTTGGACTCAATGACCTTAGAGGTTTTTTCTAACCTCAGTGATTCCCTGTGATTGTGTGTGTTGGCTGCAAGGGTAAGAGGCAGTGGGGGCATGAGTGGATGTTGAGGGTGTGGGTCTACAAGGGGTTAACAAGTGGGTGTGCTGGGATGGCACATGGGGAGCAGGGGTGTGAGTGAATGACAAGAGGGAGAGACCTGAGTGTGCAGGCACCAGGTATAGATTGGAGCTTGGAGGAGAATAGTGGTTATGGTCCTTGGGAGTGGGTGAGGATAAGGCAGTTGTGGCAGTGGGTGCACTGAAGGGACATAAATTCATGCTGAGAAAGTCCAAACATATATATTTCTTAAAATACTATCAGCAGCTCCATCTCCCCCACAACTATGCCAAGAAGTCTTCTCTACCAGTAAACCCAGCACTTTTGCCATCTGGGTTGGCCAGCTAGGCGGGCTGAGGGTCTGAAGGCCCTAAAGCACAAGCCCTTGCCTGGAGCTCTCACACAGAGCCAGGAGCTGAATCCCAAGCCGAGGAGTCTGACAGCTGTTCCCTCCAGCTATCACCGATCCTTGGTACACCTAGACCTGTTTAAAGTAATCTGATACATTTTCCCACTAGCCAAGAACTATAATTCAGGGAAAATCCACCATCCTGAAGTAAGTAGATGCTGCAGAGGAGGCAGAGGGGCTCACGGCTACCTCTCATAAAATTCTCTTCTGTGAATTTTCCCACCTCCACGTCGCTGGTGGTGACACATTGGTACACTGGGACAATGGAACCAAGGGGAAAGATTGCTCCAAGTACTACATTTAGCAGGAATGGTCCACTCTGAAGTCCTGCCAATCCATCATGAGGGGCCATTCTGGATACTGGAGTAACACTTCACTGATTCCTCAAACTGGAGCCCAAACCCAGCTCTTTCAACCCAGTAGGACCAAAGTGCTCTGACTTCTAGCCATGAAGTTCAGTGCTTGGTACACTAATTTACAGGTGCCCTTACAGAAATCAGTGTTAATCCAGATGTGTGATTTGGGCCTCCATCTGACTATGACAAATTCCTCTTTTCTTTCCCCAAACTAATTGGAAATTTCATCTGAGTGTTGTTTAGAGCATCAAAGTTTGCAGAACAAGGCACGTAAAAGTAGAGGTATGACACCCATTGGTACTTGAACCCTGCCTGATGCACTAGGAGTTGCTTTTTCATTACTGGGCTCTGTCTCCCTCACTCTGCTTTTCAATCTGTCATGCAGTCACTGGTCATGTAAACGTCTGTGCAAACATACTGAACATGAGTAATGCAGCATCTGTTGCTATTTATTAAACTGTGGTTTATATCTTTGGAGTACTTGGTATTATCCTTCATGGACGTGGCTTTATCTCTGTTATTACAATACGGAATTAATTAAGAGTATTAAAAATTGTGTCTAAAAAAATTATATTCCTAACTTTTATCTATGGAGGCAACATTTTCATATCCATTCTCTCCTAAAGGCAGCATCCTTTGGGAAGATGTGATAGACACATTTAGGTAAATATTGTTCCTCCAGCACACATGGTTTCCATTGCAACTGATCCTCTGCTGTTTCCTTCCAAGCACTTTCCTCTGTCACATATTCCACAATGGTGGCTGAAATACTGATCAGCGATAGCAGAGACAAATTGACTCCAGCAACTGGGAGTTTTAAGGGCAGCAAATATTTATATCTGAGTTTGTATGTACCGTAGTTACTGAAATACAGTTTTTAGGCATGCACTGAAATTTTCAGTGGCATTGCAAGTCTAAAGTTGCTTGAGCTAGTTTTAATTTAGTAAAAGTATAGAATGGATAAAGGCTGACTGAGTGAGATGGGACATAAAGATAGTGCACTACAAAACAGTCATATGGACCCAAAAGCGGTAAAGATGCTTCCTCCTGTAGCCTTCCCTTAGGGCTGGGAACAGCTTGGGTGCTTCCACAGACCTGGCGCAGAAGCTGCACCTGAGCCACTTGTGAGCTGCCTGACACTTGGGGGTCACAAACTGCTCACTGCAGTCTAGCAGAGAAATAATCCTACATGCTTTTAAACTGGCATAGCCATTGGTAAAAGTCTCTTAGCAGACAATAACAGCAAGAAGCTGGGAAAAAGCAGGGTGGGAACTGCTTTTCCCAGTGACTGTGTTTGCTCAAATGCATGCCAAACTACAGCTCTACACGTGGCAGGGTGAGAAAACATTTTCCATCACCCAGGATTCACTGGGCACCATTGGGCTGCAGTGGATGTCACCCCAAATCAGACTGAAACTGGTGTGCCCACCAGTGGCAGGGGGAGCTGCACAGAGATAGGAGGAGAACCAGTGCATGCACCAGCATATTTGTGGCAACTTCTAAATCTCTAGCACATGAACACCACTGGTCATAAAGGTATACTTGTGCCCTGGCTACTTCTCTGTGCCAGCCAGATGAATGTGCTCATGAGGGTTCAGGCTCTGCAATTGTGCTTACTCTTTTGCACAGGGTGATCTAAATGCCCTACAAAAGCCACTTGCTGTGCAACAGCAGATCAAGCATTGTGATTCTTTAAAGCCTAGCTTCCCTTTATTGTTATTATTATTATGATTATTATTACTACGTGTTAAGCACTGTGCTCAAAACTTTCAAGACAGGATCATGTGGTCTCTGGTCCCAGGGTCTAACTGCAGGTCTGATGCCGGAAGCTGCATTTATACAAGTGACACTGGCATTCCCTGCAACTTCGCCATCTGCCGAGGGGCTGGAGCTAACCGGCAGCAACCCTGCAACGAGAACTTGACAGAAAAATCTGCCACATGAAAGAAGCATCACACGACTAAAATATACAATGTTCTTTTTACCAGGAGAAATTTTTAAGATGGGAAGATCTTTCTAACACGAGCAAACCACTTCTGCTTTTGCATTCTGTTTCTTCCTCTCTGAAATGACCCCAGGCTGGCCCTTGCAAGGCCTTGCTTTGGGGGAAGTACTTATGTGTATCTCAGGAGGCTGAGAGATATGGAATAAACTCTCATTATCCCTTGCTAATGTAGAGCACAGCAGATGTCTGAAGCCCTGCTCAGTGGGGTCGATGTAAAACAATAGCAGATCACTGGCAGGACCTTCCCTTCAACTTCCACAGGACCGATTCCAAGGGAGAGAGAGGTCTGTGGCTGTCCACTTAAAAAGCCTTGCTCTCACAAAGCCTGCAGCAATGTGGCCATCACTAAGAGCCTTCTTGTTGTGTTAACTAGGAATTCTCACTAACTGATATCACTATCAGAGTCCTCCCGCCCCAGAGTAAGCAGCAGGGGTTACAGTGCATGAGAAAGACACCATGAAAAGGCATTGCTGCGGGTTAATTGAGTACTAACGAGCTGAAAGGTGTGGTCCTACACTAGGAAATACGGGGAGAGACCATCAAAAACACAGCACGAGCCCAGGCAAGAGCTCAAGCGTCTTCAGTCCAGGGGTGCCCCAGCTGCTACAAGGTCCCACATGGAAATGGTCACACCGCTGTCAGCTGTATCCCTAAAGCTGCAATTTCCGGTGTGGGCTAAGCAGGAAACCGTGTGGCATCACAGAGAGGCTGTACTGTGGCTCTCCTGCACAGGGCCAGGGACTTTCCCTAGGAGGAATGAGGTCAGTGGTGATTTGGGCTTTCCCGACCGTGCTACAGAAGAGGTACAGCATGGTCACTGCTTCCAGGGACTCTCAGGAGTGGCACATTACACTGCCATCTCTTACTGTCTGAGATTATGCTAATACCGGCTATTTTTCAGAGGCCACATCTACAATTTTAGCAAAGGACAGCTGCAGGAAGCTCTTGGGACCACAGTCTCCTCTACACTTAGGAGCCTGCAAGCACAGCCACAGAGTATCCTTCAAGATCTGTGTTTGAGAGGGCTCAGGAACACTCATACACTGCTTGGAGCACTCACAGACTGGCCTCAGGAGTGGGTAATGATGCTGGGTGAGCTGAAGGTGGGAAACACTGGCATTTCTTCATTTGGTTACAGTAAAGACTTAGCACAACAAAAAGAAATTTTTCACATCATGTTTAGAATAAACAGTCATTCTTTATCATAAAAAGTCACACCTTACATATAAATAATTTGAATGTCTCGCTCTTTCATGGAAAGTAACAGAGAAAAACCTTCAAGGTCGATACATGGGAGCTGGTATTAGAAATCACATAGAATCAACCCCAAATCCTGCATCCAAACACACACATCTTTGGATCCAGGGTTGACCTATACACCACTTCCCTCCTCTGCTCTGGAAGGAACTGAATCAGGACCCTCCTTGGAGGACCACCCCCATCATCAACCTCTGGTTATGGATCCCAACCCTGCAATCTTGGCCTCATCACTGAAATCCAGTCCTTTACATTTGCAGTAGTAAGAAATCCCAGTTTGTAGCTGCAGAAAGAGCCACTGCCTTCTCCAAAGTGCATTATCTGTAGGTTTTGGAGGTGACTGAAATAATTAAGCTTGCCCAAGCTGGATCCCTTGCATCTATTTCTATTTCTTGGCTGACAGGCTGGCCAAAGCAGCAAAGCTAAGTATTGCACAGTCTAGCAACATTTGACTAAACTGAGACCATTTATGTGGAACAGCAGTGTGGGAACAGAAAAGAAGCTAGCAGAGCAGCAATGAGAAATTTGAGCTTCGATCAAGGAGACAGCAGCATTTGACTCTATCTGAGCTGGCAGGGAGATCCCATCCCAAAGCAAAATAAAATATGTCATTCTTTCCAGCAGATGAAATTCTCCCCAGTGGTTTGTTCCTCCCAGGATCATTTTGTGTGATCTCATTGTCTTTAAAGTCTTTCCCCTGAGGAAGCTGAACGTTTAATATAGACTACAGCATTAGTATCCGGTATTAAATCAGTCCAGCTACTCTGAAATGAGGCAAGTGGGCGTCCTGGAAAGGAAATAAAAACACAAGTTTAATAGAGGAGATAGGTTCACCTTGACCCATGGTATTTATTGCAAAAGACACAAGAACACACTGCTTGCAAAATGGAGGGTCACTCTGCCCTGCCACAGATGTGTTCTACACTCCCAGTAAACTCCAGATGCTCAATGTGCACAAGGAATGCTTCATCCAACCAACCCCAGAGGCTTTTACATCTTGCTTTGCTTTACCAAGCAGCCCTAAGAGAGACCAGCACGTTCCCACAGCTCTCATTAATCCAGCTGGCAAACTCAGGCACTCGGCATTTCAGCCACACATTTTTGGCATCTTTGGCTGCAGAGATGAGCTATGAAACTGCGAGGAAGAAAAATGTCAGGAAGGGGAACACTAAAGACCTCAGGCATGGTGCAGGATGTCAGGGATCAGCACCCAAGCAAGGTGCTGCAGAGAGGGTCTCTGTCCCACGTGCTTCTCCTGCATCCTCACCGTGGTTTCAAGCAGGACTCCTCCCAGGCAGACACTGCACACAGCACTAACAGCTGCCCCAGGAGGAAGCCAGATGTGCTGTTAGGCACAGCTCACACAATCCATTGCTGTGTGAAACCTGGTGGCTCAAAGAGATTTATGTTGCATCCGTGAAAGCACTCTTATGTCACTACCTCACCACATGCCAATTGCACACAAGCTCACAGAAAAGCTGCATTTTTGGTAGTTTGGGGGTTTTCTTTTAAATGTCATGGAGCCAACAAAACACAATTCTTCAGCACCATTGTGAGTGAAAACACTCATTTACCTCATTTAGTGTTTCACTTCAAGAAACAATTTAGCCCACACTCGAAGTGTCAGCTAAATGAGATAATTTAAAATAATTCTGAAAACATGCTAACTGTAAGAGGCTATAATCAGAACTAATTACAGGGACATTCTGGAAATCCCTTGGCTTGGGGCTTTAGTTTTGATAAAGGGGATAACAACTTGTAAGCTATGATTCTTTTAATTACAACAGTAGTAACCACCTTCTTTTACATGGCTTCTTTAATCTCTAAAAACCCCACATCTTTGCAAACTATACATCCCACAGGGATTGTTTAGCCTAACACCAAAGTGAAGCCATCTCTGCAAGAAATGAGTAAGTGTTTAAAAATACCTAGCAGTCCTGGGCAAAATTTGTAAGGAAAAAAGGTGCAGAGGGAGAACATAATTGCTCTTGTGGCTCCTTATAAACACTCAGGGGATTTCTGGATGTCCACAGTGGCAGCCATCTGATCTTGAGAATAAGGAAGGAAGCTTTTATACGTGCCTGTAGACTCAAGGCACTATGGAGGAAGGCAGCAGCACCACATGGCAGCACCTTGTCACATTTGCCTAAGCTCACCTGTCCACGTCCTCTGCTGGGTGACGATAAAGCTTTGACACTGTGACTGGGAGTTACAGATGGCAGCGGCTTCCTCAGCGCTGTGGATGGACAGCAGGCAGCCCAGGTGGCTGTAGGAGGGCCAGCACTTGTAGTCTTCTCCTTCCACCGTTCGGAAACCCTTTAGGGAGATGTAGTCTGGGGACAGAAAGAGGGGGTCTAGGGAAACGCTCTAGGTGCACTTTCAGAGACTACTTATGCTACACACCTAATCAGTGAAACTCTTAAAAGAATTGCAGCAGTGACAGACTGAAGTGACCTGCCGAGATGGAGTGGGGGGCAGCTGCAAAGTTAAAAGAAACCCAAATCTTGCCCTTTGGTTCTGCTGTGGAGCACAGGACAGCAATTCCCCCACAGATGTAGGAGAGGGGTCAGAGCTCCCAAGGGTGAAGGGACAAGGGTGCCACCACAGGGGTAGGGAAGATGAGGAGGCTGATGTGCAAACCCACAGGCCCTCCACTTTTTCCCTGGAGAAGCCAACCTCACAATAGCCTCTCCTATACCCCAGCCTCAACAGCAGATGCTCATCACAGATCCAGCATGAAGCTACATGGGGCACAACAGACTGATCCACTCATCATGGTGCCCACAGAAACAGGAGACTAAGGAACTCCAGTGGGGAAAGGGAGGCCAGATCCTGCTCCTGACAAGGAGACCTGACAAAAGACCTGACAAGCCTGAGCAGGTGTTGTTCAGGCTATTGTTCATTGACTGCTAAGAGTCTCTCCCCACCTTCCCACACCTCTAGGATGGTGATCATTTTGGCACAGTGTGAAGCCAACAGACAGGTGTTGTTGGAAAATACCAGTAATTCTTGTTAAAGCTGATAGACCTTCCATGCAAATGACCACATATCTTTGTTCATAACGGTGCAAATTATAGTTCTTTCACATGTAAAGAGATTTCCTTCTGCAAGCCACCATCACCCCCCACTTCATGTGAACACCCAGGAGAACTAAAGCCACAGTAACCACTGGATTTTTGAAGTCTTCCTTTCGATCATCCTCATCTCTACCACTGAATAGGTCCTTTTCAGAGGACTACACCTCATAAAGGCACATTTATCCATCCACAGGTCCAATAAAATGATCTTCAGAGAAAAGGAACTTAGAGGGCACCAAGGCCCCAGTCACCCCGCCACACTCATCTCGGTGCTGTCACCTCCCCACTCTATGTTTCCGTAATAACCTGTGCTCAGCAGACAGAAACCACACAGTGAAATGGGAAGTTTGAATATCAGCCCAGAAAACTGACCTGTTGGTCCAAAGGATAAGGATATCCCAAGACAGGAGCCACTCAGGTTGTTATCCCAAATACATCCACTTGAAACACTGATGCTCATTTTGAGGAGTATTTAGAAGCAGTGCAAACACATGTCCATCTGTAGGCCAGATTTGCTTTTACTTTGCAAAGCAATATAATCATGCATAGCTCCCATGGAAAAAAAACAACAAAAGCCTGCTTGAAAAAAGACACTTCTGGTGCTTTTTCTAGTGACTATACACTGCCTGAATGTATGGGAGATCAGAATTTGACCAGTTACCAAGTGCCTCACTCCCTCAGCAGTTACTTTACTTAGAGCATTCAAAATCAACTACCTTTTAAAAGAAGAGGTCTTTTCTGCAGATAGAGCCCAGACTTGTACAGATGTAAAACCTTTTCAAAAGCTCTCAGAGTTTCATTTATTCCGTATCGTAAATCACCTACATTTAAGGAAAAAGATGACAAAGATAAGCAATTCCACGAAATACCATTTAGAGACTTCTAATAAAGAAGTTTATGAACATTAGCTGGTACCTGTTGCGTTCAGAATATCGCTCAAAAGGGGCTGCAAAGCTGGTGGTGCAGAGTGTGGCAAAAGATAGGTGAAAAAATACCTGCAAAAAATCCCACAGGCTGATAAGAATACAGTGCCTTCATTTCCCTGGTGATTAAGTTGTCTACATTTTCCCGTGACTTGATTATCCATATGCAACTAGTAAGTCTGCTTTGGTTATAAAGTTATGTTTGAGCACAGCTTGGTGCCTCAGATGGCTCCTGTGAGTTGGGCTGAAAGCCTGGTCCTTTTGCTGCATTAAATCTACCTTGCAAAGGTTCATGCAATAAAGCTTCCCCTCATTCCCCTGGGCCATTTTTGTATACTAAGCAATGTATTTCCCACCAAAAAAAAAAAAAAGACCTCTATAAAGGAAGACTCGTACAAGATCTTTCTCTTGCCCTGAAAAGCTTGTCCGTCTTATTGCCCCTTCAAAGTCAGAATGACTCATTTCCTGACCCTTCCACAAAATTCCTGTTCTAGGGAGACAAGTGCACAAGAGACAAGTGCAACTGCAAGGCTGCAATAATCTATGCAGTAATCTATTCAGTGTCCTTTAGCAGTGAATCCTGGAAATTCAGGCTCCCTTACTAAGTCCTTCTATGTAAATATCCAGCTGCCAAGGCTTCGTTCCAGAACTTGACCTGCCAAGCATCAGTGGTGAGCAAAAGTCCCTGCGTTTTCAGCTGATGGCCTACACAAAGTGCTGCAGCAGCCTCAGCCCCTTGCCTGTTTCCTGCTCCATTGCTCTTCCCTAGGAGCCCATAAGGAGATTTGGAATTGAAGGGAAGAGTTAGACAGCCTGTTCCCAACAACAGGGACTCAAAGCTGGTGGGCTTTTGCAGGTAGCCTGCACTGCCACTGCTTTCAGCAAGCACAGCCCATGGATGTCAAGCACCAGGGCTTGTTTGGCAAACAGCAAATTCACAGGTGCAAGCTCTGGGGCAAGTTTCTAGAAGGTGTTGGGGAAAGGGAGCAGCAGAAGAAAGATGCCTTCATTCTCACCAGACAACAACTACACTATTTTCCTGCCTTATAAGGAAAATAACTTGCTTCAAAGTGATCCTTTACTCTTTCACAGAGGTGAGGGGAATCACCACTTGGAAGAAGCACAAGGTGCTAGAGGCTACATGGCAGAGCGTGAGCTCAAGCACCCCAGATCTTCCCCCATGTAGCTGGACATACCGATACGCATTGAACAGATTCTTCTTTTCATTTATTCCTTCGCATTTCCCAACCACGGAGCATTTGAGAGGGAAGCTTTTGGTAGGGAAGTCGAGTGCGCAGTCATTATCTTCCTTGCAAGACTGCTCCTCGGTGCTGGCATCATCCATGTCTGTCACTTTTAGGTTTCCATCCACCATAACAAACTGCCTTGGCTGGAAATCCAAGAGGACTATTGAACCCAAGGGGGAATGTGCCAAGTAAAATAGCAGTTTCACAAGACTCAGGCAAATCTGAGAAAGACAAGATGAATATGCACGGAAAAAACCAGATGAAAAACAGCTATTAAATTGGAAGTAGAACAAAGGGGAGGGCATTCAATTAAATTAAAAGGGAAAAAAAGCATATAGAACTTAAAAGGTAATTATATGTATGCTACAAAATTTATTATCAACATTGCCACAGGATTTGGCTGGTAAGTAGTTTAGCAACATTTTTTAAAAATGTGTGCACACAAAAAGAGACATTCGCAGTTAGAAGAACTAGAGGAGAAAGCTGTGAGGAAAACAATAGCAGTCTTCATGTTTCAGGAGCTATATTGATTTGCTAGCTGAAATCAGAAGGGTTTTTCCCAGTCTGGCATAAAATTAATAGATTCCCCTCCCTCCCCCCATGCTGCTCAATACAGACTGAGGCTCCATGGTCATTAATACCACATTCATGCCTTGCTGCATCACTCAGCAGTATGAATTTGGGCACACAATCATGCTTGTGAAGAATTAGTCAAGGCTTGCAATGTATTTATTGCCAGGTTTTTTGCTTTTATGACAACTTTCTGGCAGCATGGAAAGGCCAGACAATACCTGACCCAGCAGAAAGCTTGGTAAATTATTTTTAAACAAACTAGAGCTAGAGGAGTGCATTTATACTGCACCAGCACTTTGCTCAAGTAGCTTTTTGCAGCAGTTTTCATTCAGTATCAGGAGCCCTGGCATCAGACAAAGAGTATCCTCAGCTAGGTGTGCCAGGCAGCCCCACGTCACCCCTCGCCGCTGCCGATAGCGATCTGTGCAGGCACGAGGGTTTTTTCCCTTGGAACAGCTCGCACAATCCCTGGTATCTGATGTGGCTCATCACAGGGGAATCCCATATGTTTAGACACCCTAATTAGGAAACAGGACTAGACAGTGCCAGTGTAAATTCTGAATTAGTGTCTTCTGCAGTTAAGAGATTATTAAAATCTCTAATGTCACAATACCAAACTTTACCACCAGCTGATCCAGCTTCATGGGTTTCTAGCCCTACAGGAGACTTTGGCACATCTAAGAAGATGAGGTGCTAGGAAAGCTATGTAGAAGCCAGTACAGAATTGAAGAAAGTAAAACTCCACAAGCCAAGAGAAATTACTCTGGAAGCTCTGATGCTATTTTAACTTGTTTAGTGAAGCAATCATAAGAATCCCAGCTTTGCATCCCACAGCTGAGCGAGCGTGCTTGCCACACTCCCCCTCTGGCTCAGATGGCAAGGCTCCCCTTCAACATTAAGGACCACATGTGGACATGGATTTTATTTTAGGACTTCTGTTGTGCTTTTATTTTGCCCAAAGCATTTCTTGCTGACACTAAGATACCCTTGCTTCTCCATGATGCTTTTTTTCCTCCTGGCACCCAAACAAGTAGCATTGAACCCCCAACTGAGCCCTTGAGGCAAACTGTAAAACAAGCTATAACCAAAGTAAGTGCCATGTCACAAGTCATTTATATTCCTGGGGAGCATATGGGTCCCTATGCAGGACGCCTGGGAGACGAGGCAGATCTCACTAGAAGGGCTGCAATCCCAGCACCTACAGCAGGAGGAAAGCAGTTTAGTAGTGATTTTACTACAGTGATTCCTAAAGGGCCAAGATCAGAAACACCACACAAACACATGGTGAGGGACAGCTTGCTCAGCTTGTTGCCTCGAACAGGTAACACACAGCAAACCACAGACTCGGAGCAGGGTGAGGTGGCTTTCCCAAGTCAGACTCGGGTTGCTGAGGGGCCTCCTGACCAAAGCCCTTCTGCATATATATAAATATATAAGCAATATAGAGGCAAAACTAACGTTACAGTGTAATAAAAGGCATTAACCACCGCCCCAGCACCGAGTACGATTTTGTGTCTATCTCCTCCCAGATGAAGTTCTTTTAACACCGCTCTACAGAGAAGAAAGAAACTAACTGTGAGACACCAAGCTAGGGCTCTGTTAATGTGATTTAAAAGGAATGAAAAGGAAATGATTTACATACAATTTGCGGGATCATACAGAGTGTCGGCAGGAGAATCCCGTTTGCCCCAACGGTCACCACCGGCTCTTCACCGGTTTACCCAGTTTGTGGTCTAAAACCGACTGATAAAACTCCTTTGCTTTGTTTTCTTACTTTAAATCTTTCCTCCCAGGGGGTCTGCAGGAGCTGAATCATCTCCAGCGGGGATCCCAGCTCCAGCATGGCTGTGACCCGCAGCTCAGCATCTCCGCTGTTGTCATAGCATTGACCGTGCAGCTGCGGGAGAGTAGAAGCCACGGTCGGGGCGATGTCGCTGCCAGTGCCAGCAGATCGCGGCCGCCCGAAGACAGCGCGGGCACCACGGGCTCAGCCCCGGCACCAATACCCCC
>VZTH01007206.1:0-16774 GCA_013397815.1 Aleadryas rufinucha | reverse complement strand
AGCACGGACCGCCCAGGGAGGGGAGGCGGCGGCGGCCCAGCCCAAGCGGTTCTGGAGGAGGTGGCCCGGGGTGGGATCCGGAGCTGCCGGGTGCGAGCTGCACATCCCCGCAGACACCCACCCACCCTCCAGCGGCGGCTGTTTATAGTAGAACACGCCGATTTCACGGGCGTGGATTTCGTCAGCCCTGCTAGAGGGTACCGCAGAGTACAGCCGAGGGATGTACACCGGGTTAAAGTCAGTGAGAACTGGGATATCACGTTTCCCTGCCGCTTAAAACGCTCAGGTTAGGTTTCTAAGAAGATCAAACACTGCCAGTTTCTCTTATTAGAAGGAAAAACCCTATTAGGTTGAATCAGCAATACGCTGCCTAAGCACGGAATTGGAATTTTTATCATGGGGAAAAAAAAAATCAAACCAAACCCGTCGTCCAGCAAAACCAGCTAATGCAGGCAGAAAATATACAATTATCGTTTGTTTGTGAGGCGAGCAGATCGATCGGTGTGGTGACACAGCTCACGGCTGCCTCCTGTGACACACGTGTACCTGCGCGGGAGAGGAAAGCGTTTCCGACGCGGGTGCGAGAAGCAGGACAGGTGCCTCCCGCGGCTCTGTCGCTGGTTTTAGACACGTGTCTGCACCGGGCTCTGCTGTGCCAAAAAAGTCAGTCAGGTTAGCTTAGGGCAAAGGCAGATGCAGTTTGTCTGCCTCTAATTTAGGCAATATGCAGTTAACTCTCCTCACTGAGCAGCCTGGAACACCAGCCAAATGGGTTGATTCACATTTTTATTTATATTTATGCTACTGGAATTAGAAATTAAAATAATGGTCTGCATCTCCACCTGGTCTACTTCATCTTCTGCCTTAATGTTTTTGGTGGCATAACTAGCCACTAGACCCTCCCTAAAAAGGGAGCAGGTGATGCATGGTGCAGTTGGGGTTGGAGGATGCTGCTGCCCTGTTCCTGAAGGACACAGCCCTGCTGAGAGCCTGCAGCTTCTGCCTGCACCAGGAGGAGACTGGCAGGTCATCCACCAGCATACAGTGGGTGAGATTGCACAGGGTTTGTCCTGGCTATGATCAAGCAGTGGGACTGCTCAGTCCTGCAGTGCTGCCACTGCCCTTGGACACATCTGCTCCATCTTTCCCACTCCATGCACAACAGTGCCAGTGCCTCTCTCCTGACTCACTCATAACACAGTCTGTGCGTGCACTGCTCAGGTCACAGTCACAAGTCACCCCTGCAAATGAATCTTTGTGAAACAGCCCTAAGAAATTCAACTTTATTGTCATGGCCAGTGAGATGGAGATTTTCAGAGATTACAGCAAGTCAGCTACCATGACTAGTGATCGCCAAGGCTATTTTAATAAAAATAATGAATATAAATTAGCATTTAAAAATAGCTCCCTTCCCAAAAGCCTGCAGAAAGTTTCCCTTTCAATTCTTGTTGGTTCAATACCACTGAAACAGCCAATGAGACAGAGTAAAGTGCCTCAGCGGAGCACAGTTGCTCGGTAAGAGAGCAGGAGAAATGAACTCTGAATTCAGGTCATTTTTAGATGGCAGAGTCTGAGGAGGGAAGGCAAAACCCACAGTCTGCCTATATGTAAAATAATCAAGTGGAAAATCTCAGGCTGCCAGTGCTTACCCATGCACAGGTTAGAAGCTGATCCCAGAACAGCTCTTTCAGTAGCTGAATTTCCTTTGCTGCTTTTTAACCTTAATAGCTCTTTAATTACTGTTCTTATTTTCAAATCAAGTATACATCTGTGTCATATTAATGAATATTCATTGTCACTGGAGAGGTATTAAATGCATCTTTACCTGTGTTTCCAAGGGAATAGATGCCAGCTGTGTGTACTATGGTCTAATTTCAGCCTGTCCTCAGCACTGTAATAGTATCAAGACCTATTAGAGAAGACTCACAGATACATAAAAATAACAATGAACGATTATTTACTTGTTTTACAGTAGCACTTAAGGATTCCTGCCAAGATCATGGCTCTGCTGTGCAAGGCTTTTTGCAGACGATGGCACAAGACGTGGCCTCGCCTGACGTAGCTGACGCCCGAAATGGGAAACACAGCCAAGTGCTGCAGCAAGGATGTAGCAGTGGAATGTGTGGTCATTTGAGTGTCTTTTAGTTCCTTGGAGAGTTCTGCCTGACTTTATTGCCTTTGATGGTATGTGAGCACGGTGTGGAACAGACAGGTACGTGTTATAGATGTCTGCTTTGTGATTGTCTTAACAGCAGAGGCTGCTTAAATCCAGGGAAGGCCTCCTGATGCAGCTCTCATCATACAACCTCTCCAAGTGCAAATGCACGTATGGTTAACCTGTGTGCTTGCACTAGGCCCACCAGTATCTTACACTTTCTTATCTACATTCCTTTATAGGCTATAGATGGAGCAGAAGGCTGTCCACTGTCCAGAAAATATCAGGCTGTGCTATAATTTCAATGACTGTGATTGAATCCCGTGCTTCTGAGCTTCTCCTGGCTTCCTGCAAGGGCTGGAATGAGATTCCTCTCATGAAGAATTGTCCTGGCACTAATGCTAGCTGAGCTCCTTTCTCAAAATGTATGAGTCTGTACATGAAGTGTAGATGAAAAATTGGGAGTCTCCTGTGCTCCAGACTAGCTGGGGTGAGAAGGCATCCCATTTTCCCATGCCAGCATTGAAAGTGTTTGCCTTCTGAAAGACAGACACCTCTGGGTGCAATTTCCATAGCTGGTTCCCTCCTAGCCCAAGAGGTCTAGGCAGCAGCATTTCCCTGTTTCTTGTCTATGACACTGATCTAGAAGGGATAAGATCAAGCTCTTGGGTTAGCATAAAAAACCTGGGGAAAAATCCTGGGGGGAAAGTTTTCACTCTGAGCACATACATGAAAGTCCTGGGCATCAGTCCAGAAGAGGAAGGCCAGGAGTTTATAGGTCTGGGAGAGGGATCAAAGAAACCTGCAGCAGCCACTTCAGAACAGGAGGAAGACTTAGACAGCTCTAATAAAGACTCCTGGGAATACATGTCATCACTGGTGCCCTTGCCTTTGAGGGCAGCAGTTACCTTGACTCCTGCCAGCTGAGCTTCTGGCTGTCTCCAGACAGTTCCTGTCCAGCTGAAAGTGTGCACATCTGGCGCAGGGTGAAAGCCAGGGCAGCTGCTGGAGGGCAGGCACTTACCTGCAGAGTGCAGGGGCAGGAGCTGTCCTGAGCAGCCTGGCTTTGCACTTCCATGTCAGCTGAGAAACCGTCTTGCATCCAAGCCCCATGCACACAACACCGGCCTGTGTGTGGCCATGCCTGGGTGGCACTCAGGGAAAAATCACCCCACGAGCCATTTCCAGATTTCTCTTTGTATTGCCCAAGAGCCAGGAAAAAGATAAGAAGAAAGTTAGCCGCAGGTGCAACACCTTCCTACAAGCAAGTGAACTAGGGAGACAGACCTTGCTCCGCTTTTCTGCCTTACCAGCCAGGAGCCCTAGTCGAGGGCTTGGTGCAATAATGATTGCCCTTGAACGGAAATAATGTGTTTCTCTTACCCAGCATGAAGAAAGACTGTTCTTTTCTGTGGTGTCCAAGACAGCTGCAGCTCTCAGGTGTTTTCATAGCCCATGGAAGGCACAGCTGTGTCTCCCTAGGCACTTCTGGTCTGAGGTTTCTCAACAGGGTTTGGCAAAGCTGATGCCAGCACCCNTCTGTGAGAGTGGTGGCTATCTCGCCATAGCTACGCTTCGAGCAGCGTTAACCCAGTAGGCATACAGGGCACCAGGAAGCAGCTTTCCTGAACTGACTCCTTTTTTATTTTTTTTTTGGTCAGATGGCAGACCACCTCCTGGCTAGAGGTGCAGGATAAAACCGTGAGAACACTGTAGGGCATTTGCGTGGCCCCACAGCCACCATCTCCTCCAGTGGTACGAGGGCAGCCTGACTTAAGAGAGGAGCTGTGAAGGCTGAGGAGCGTTGCTGCTGTTGGGTGCATTGGCAATAAGATCTTGCCATCTGCTGGGAGGCAATCAGCCTGACAGGAGACACTCTTGCATGTAGGAAAAGGAGAAAATGTGCCAGTGGTCCCTGAAAAGCTGGATGGCATTTGGGCTTGCAGAGAGAGCAGGAAGAGTATCCTCTGGGAGGGTAAGCACAAAGCAGTCAGTAAACTCTGGTCTTGGGCACATGAGGGCTGACAGAACCCACTGCAGGATTTTAACATGCTAACACCCCCCTTGAGCCCTCCTTGGAGGTGCCTGACCCCATTGCAGAGGTGGCAGAAGGCAGTAGGTGTTTGTGTAACTAATGAATCTCAACGCATTTGCTGGTAGCACTGAGCAGAGCCCTGGTGTGGTGGCATCTCACATTTCCACAGCACAATTTGCCAGTCTGTCAAGCTGTCTGTGTGCTGTTCACAGCATATGCCACTCCTGTCACAGCTTACCCCCCACTCCCCACAGCACCAAGACACTGCCCTGCCTCTGATATATTCTCAGGATTCAGCCATTTGTTGTGCCACCAGCACATCCAGCCTGACTGGCATGGAACATCCCGCTCCCTATTGCACCAGGTCCTGGGAACACATCCAGCTGAAGAGTCCTCAGTCTTCCCAATGAGATTTTTTTAATGTCTAGGAGGATATAATCAGATTTCCAGCACAAGGTCTTGAAGAGCTGGTCTAAAGATAGATGCACTGAACCTTCCCTTGCAATACAGGTATTGGTACCCCAGGTGCAAGCCATATTACTACACTGTAAGGTGTTGATTGTATTATTAAGAGCAGCATCAACCTTCTGGGGCTGCTATCCTGCTGCTGCACTGAACGAGATGGTGCACAACAGGAGCAAAGTCAGGGAAAGCTCTGGGATGTTACTGGTATGGAAACCACCACAGGAACCTGACGGTGTACTGACTGTGTTCTTGCCCTTTTAATTCAGAAAGATAAGAAGCAAAAGTGGCAGCATCAAATGTCTTTAATTCTCTGTATTCCATGATAGAGGATGCCCAAACTCCTATTAGATATCCACATATTTCTGGAAGGCAGCATTTTCAAATGATAGTTTTTCTCCCTAGCAGAGCCTGGCTGCAAGCCTACACTCAGTGAACAGTCCGGGCTCATCTGCAGAAGAAGGGGGTGCAGGACCTTCCTTCTCCTGTCTCTGTCTCAAATTGCAGACACATTTCTTCACTGGCAACACCATTTTAAGCAGCATTTCATTCAGGCACTTATTTCCAGCCCTCCTGTACCTACTAGACCATCTGGTCTGAGTGTTACCGTAGCTTTGTGGCCAACAAGATGGGGAAAACGATCCAGGTTAAAATAAATGCAGTAAGACTTTCCCCACAAAAAATAGTACTTCAGAAGAATGAGCACAGGCTGTGTGGAGGGGTAAGAGGAAGCAGGAGAGTACCTTTATACAGTGTAGACTGGGAATCTGCGCTTTGCATAAAATCAGAAGAAAAGTACAAGAGACTGAATAAAATCAGGCAGCAGCACCAGGAGAAAGTAGTG
Organism: Aleadryas rufinucha; assembly: GCA_013397815.1. NCBI lineage: Eukaryota > Metazoa > Chordata > Aves > Passeriformes > Aleadryas > Aleadryas rufinucha. The sequence continues at coordinate 11,278 of VZTH01007206.1, read as the reverse complement.
GCCTCGGAGTCTGATTTTTTTTGGTTTTTTTACAGATTGTTCCTATTGATTGTTCTGCACATTTGGAGCAGGGATAGAAAAATTGCTTTGACCAAGAGATTATCTCCAAACATCTCTTCCTAAATTCAGCCCAAATCTATGCTCTACTCTTTTCTGATTTCATTGTGTAAGTAGGAAACTCCCCAAACAAGGGCTTACTTAGACCATGTTGTGTTGTATGTAAGCTTAGTGGAAACTGTGAGCTGGGATTGGAGTGTGGGATTGTGTGGCGCTCCAGGGACACTCCAGTGAAAGGACGTTCTTTTACAAGTCCGGTCAGAATCAAACAGTCCCCCAGGAAAAGAACAAGCTTGGCAATTCCAGGTATGCTTCCAGATTGAAGATGCTCAGTAGAGTGACTCTCCTAAGGTTTTCTTCAGTAAATTATGAGTAAGGTTAGAAATAATTTCAGCCTAGTAATCCTCTAAAGGGGTCTGCAAAATCTAACCTTTGATTAGTGTCACGATCTTCACACTCAGAAGAAACACTAGCACTAGCATGCCACACTCCACTCCCTGAGCAGTCACGCCTGGCAGCCTCTTGCAGAGCTCCTCGGCTTTAATTTACATATTACTCCATCTAGTGGTTTTAAGGTTCCAGCCTCCACGAGTTTAAAACTCTGTCCTGGCACCAGCTGGATTTCAAACCTCTGCAGCAACTTTGCCATCACCACTTTTACCTCCATCTGTTAAGAAGAAAAGCAAACTCATTGTCAGTGACAGCAAATACCGCTTGGACTGCAGCTGCTTAAAGTTAGTCTATCTTATGGTGCTTTGTCAATATAGAGATTTGAAAGTTAAATGTTACTCTGTTAATGCAGCCAGTTGAGTTCAGGCAAGAACCCTGGGACTTCCTGGATTTGAAGATATCTGACAGGCCCTAAGTCCTTGTGTTTATGTGTTAAACCCATTTTGGAAGTCAGACTGTAAAACTAAAGCACTCTGAGCTCTGGTGCTTGGATGAGCTCAAAGCACAGACCCAAAGTGCTGGCCTCTGGCTGTCCTGAAACACTCTGCCATGCTCATACACATTAAATTGTTCCTTCTGTCCATGTAGCCCCCTCCTCACCTTCTCTGTGCCAGTTCTGGCTTGTGTTTTCCTTCTCCGGCTTATGTTTTCCCTGCCTTGATTCTGCCAGTGGCAGCCACGGGATGATCCCCAAGACCCCCTGCACATCCCCTGTGTGTTTGACTTTGGCTGGCAAAGGGATGTTGACTGTAATTCCCATTAAGGGGTTTGGATTCAAGCAGGCTGACCCACGACAGTTCGGAGGGAGTGCAGCCTGCTACTCCTCCCTGCAGACACCTTGGTTGCGTGGACGGCTGCTCTTGTGACAGCATTTGAGAGACATGCCTGTCATGGGCATGGGGGGAGATCTTCCCTTTGAGGAGAAGAGGGTCAGTGCACAGGACATCAGTGTGGTCTCTGGTGCCCACCACCAGCCATGATCAGCACACCCTGAGCTGGCCCAGTGCTTGCTAACAAAGCGTTGTTCCAGGCCTCTACTCACCTGTGCAAACACCTGCCCAATGCAGGATCGGGGTCCCAGAGAGAATGGAAAATAGCAGTAATATGGCCTGCAAAGAAAAATGTTCAAAATTGTCACTCTGACAGCTTGTGAAGAAACAAGAAAATATTTCATCACAGCAGCAAGGAAATGGTCTAAATATCCCCTCGCCTATCTGACTTGTTAAAGCAGTCTCCAAATTAACTCTTTTTTTGCTTCAGAGCAGCAATACAGCTCTGCAGCACATTTCCTTCTCATCTCTCCTTCCTGTATGGCTCAGCTGCCGGAGCTGCTTTGAGGCATGCCAGCCCTGTTTCAAAGCTGAATGTCAAGCACACTCTAAATGCTCTCCAGCCTGTCATGAGGATGTCACAATCCACCCAATTATTGCTCTTTTGGGCAGCTCTGAACCATGTGAGTGAGGGGGCGTTTGGTTCAGTCAGCCAGACCAACTCTAGGCTGAAGGAAAACTCCTGACTCGTGAAGTAGCTGATGCTGATCTCTGCATCTGTTTAGTCACTGGTCCCTTCTATTGCACTCCTGACCACTTACTAGACTTAGGCTGCCTGCCCATGTAGCTGAACAGCATCTTCTCTCCCTCAGCCCCTCCTCCCGTCTCTAACATGGAGACATCTCAAGCATCCTGGGACCAGGGCTGTCACACACTAAATGCTTGTATAGTACTAAGGCAGATATTCAACCTGGTTTGGGCCCAAAGTTTTGACCTCAATATAAACATTTAATAACAATAATATTGGTCTTTTTTTGTAAGGTTACGTGGTCTAAAGAATTTTTGAACAAAAGCTGTGCATTATTGCTCTCTATTTACATTTGGGTGATTTAGTGTTACTCATACTGGAATGGAAAAATAGTTTTATTCTACTTTTCTTTCCCTTGACATTTCTTCCTGTAATGGTTTCTTAATACATATTTAATAACATGGGAGTAAAAAGAAGCTCACTTAGGTGCATCTTTGCTGAATCGATCTGGATCGAAAGTAAGTGGATCCTTGAAAAACTTTTCCATCCTTCCCATTATATAAGTGTTGAGCTGGCAAGAAAGAGTTTATTTTTGTTAGTCAGGAGCATCACACTGAAAATGCCTCTGCTGTCAGAGGTATAAAACCATAAATGCCTTCCACTCCCCAGTCCCAACTGAGAGTCTTAATTCATTCCCCAGTTTTGGTCAAAATTTTAGAGAAGCCAGTACAAATATGCCTAGGGAAGATTTTGGCCCTCTAATTCACAGGTCCATTACATTTAGATTAACTGGGGCAGCTAAAAGCTGATGATGGTGGATGGGACTCACAAAGATCGTGGTGTTTGCAGGAATTCTGATGCCATTGACGACGTGCTCCTTCTCCAGCCTGCGGAGCGTCCCCGAGACGGGCGGGTACAGCCGCAGCGACTCCTTCAAAACCTGTGTCAGCAAAAAGCACAAGAGGTCAGTTAGCTCATACACTGTAGGAAGCAGAAATAAAATTAATTACCTCCCTATGGCCTTTCACTTTAGCTAAATGGGAGATTTTGACTTTTGAAACAGATGCTGGTGTATCTGCCTTGGACTCCTGTGGGCAAAACATATGGCTAGGTCAGCTCCTTCAGGCCTAGTTCTTTCTTACAGCTGGTAAAATGAAGAGAAAAAGACACAAAACCCAGAAGAGATCCTGGAACAGATCTAACACCTCCGGTCAGATCAACAACTAAGCGAAAAAGTATTAGGGAGCAAACTCAAAGGGAATATCTAAGAGTGAAGTGTCCTGCCCTCGATGAGCTGTTCCGGGCAGCCATGAGGGTTGGTGATTGCTCCCACCTCCTTCCACTCTCAGCTCCTGCCTTTGTCCTGCTTCTGCTGCTTGAGAAGCTGAGCAGGCCAGAGCTCTAAAATTACAAAAAACAGCGTGGTAAAAGAAAATGAATAGAGAATGCTGAGAAAAAAAATGGAACAAGACCATTTCTTTTGGTGTCAGTGAGCTGTAAGAATGGCTTATTTCATCAAAGTGAAACCTAATTAAAAGTGCACATGAGCATCGCTCTGAAAATGCAATTAACAGTGTGCATGCACAAGTGGACTAATGAAAAAGAAACCTGGACAAAAGGAATCAGAATTGCCTGAACAACAGGAGAGGAGTCCCACAGTCTCTGATACTCCAGTGATGGACTGGCTCTGACCAAGGGTGACTGATTTTGGTTGTACAGATCCAAGCTTGTGCTGTTAAATAAATGGTCTGCTTTGAGAAGCTCTCATGTGATCTGTCTTAAAACTGAAAGGCTTAGATACCTCATCCTAATTGGAGTGGTATAATTGTGATGCTGTTTGGAGAAGCCTAAGGAAGGCTGCTGATTTCTGTAATCACACAGAGTTGCCTTTTCCTCATGAGAAACAGACCTATGAAATCTATCTGCTATCAAAGCACAGTAATCTGTGGGATGGGATGGGATATGCCAAATGGTAAAACGCAGTTGCTCCCCTCAGCAGGGCAGTTTAAAAGAAAAAGGATCATGACAGATTACTAAAATCACAAGGCAATTTATGCAGAACAGCTGCCAGGACTGCGATTCAGCCTCTCCTGAGGGCTACTGGTGTCCCCCTTCTTGTAAAAAAGGAAATGAAACACAAACGCTGGCTAATAGCCAACCTTGGCTTTGCAGTTCATTATCAACCAGCATTTCTATACACAAGACCTCTTTTAGGACCAAACTCCCCCACCACCCCTCACCCCTGACTGACTGAAGAGGGTTTCAAGACTGAATAATGAAAAATTGACATTAGAAAACCCAGTCATAATTTTTGTCTATCCTCAAATCCCACTTTATGGCATATGGTGAGATCATAGCTGGAAATGCTTTAACAATAATCAAACAAAAATAGAGCTGTGAATTAGGAAAGTATGTGGGATTCACACACAGGTTGGGCTCAAAGTTGCACACCCTTCTTAAAATTACAGCTATTGTTTCACCTTAAACAGGTAGGGATTATGCAACTCCAGCTCCCAGATTGGTAATAATTAAGGAAAGCAGTGAAGGAATCTGTAAATTTGAGGAGCATCTTTCCTGATAAGGCTGGGCTGCTGCAAATGTCTCGGGCTACCTGCTTGCTGACTCTCTGGGAACAAACACTATCAGAATAAAATACTAGCATTGTTTTTAAAATTTTAAAAGTGTGGGGCTCCTCCACAACATGTCAGAGGTGCTACCAAACAGCTCTGCCTGGTATCTTACCTCACTCCCACAGTACCTGCGATAAGTAGGTGAGTTTGCCAAGATCCTCATAGTCAACATCTCTCTTGGCACCAAGAACCTCATCCACTTCAGCCTGAGCCCTGCAGTTCAGTTAAAGCTTGTTAGCTGCAGATGCCTGTTTCTTGCTAGGCAAGTTGACAAATTACATTATTTTACTTTCCAGACACTGAGTTGGACTTAAATACCCATCCTCAGGCAAAATGCCTACCAATTCCCATCCAGGCCTCCTGAACTTGTACCTTGTATCAGGATGAGGCAATGCGCATACAGGGGAGCTGAATCATGTGGGATTTGGGACCCGTAAGTACAAAGGCTTTGAAAAAAATCACCTAGGTGAAAGTGAAATAATCCATCTTAAGGCTTTTCTTTTTATACATTTTGAATATATTGGTACTATGAAACTGTTTATTTTGGAAGGGAGGCTAGAATTTATTGGGAACTGATCCTATCTTTTTAATAATCCTTACAATTAAGTTCACCTTGAAATTAACATCAAGCTGGGTCTGCAGATTGGAGCACACATACCTTTCCAGTATTTCAGGATGCTGACCCAGTGCCATTACTGTAAATGTCATCTGATTGGCACTGGTTTCATGACCTGATGATAACAAAATTCAGTTTAAAGGTTAGTATGAAACAATAACATGACACAAAGATGGTCTACTAGGGTGATTGTGAATAGGAAACTTTAAACATCAAACCCCAAATGTTTTATTTCAAGTATGCTAGAAATTAAAAGAAATAATAAAAGGGATGTAGAATCTACATAAGGAGCTTTCAAGAATGACAAGAAAAGGACATAGCTGGCAAAGATATGACCCATCTTGCCCAACTCAAAGCTGCAGTGGTTGCATACAGCACCCATTAGTTATGAGCTCCCTAACAGGAGGGCCAGTGAGGTCCAGTATTTACTTTGTCATATTATGGGACATACAGTTCTGCCAAACCAGAAGGATTTACTAGTTTTGAGGGAAAACAGAGCTTCTTACCATCTTTCTTTGAAAGGTCTGCTTTATGTGTTAGGATGAGCCTGCTTGAGCAGGGAGGGTGGACGAGAAGATCCATTTCTGACTCTGTGATGTGGACAATTTTCCCTTTTTTCATGGATAGGCATATGTACTATTTTAAAGCATTACAGAGCACAGACTTCTGCAAAGATGTCAGCTGCAATAACATCTTTCTTGCCGAAGAACAGCATTTTGACCTTGGCTTCTTATGAGCCTAAATCCTCCTGATCTGCAAAACGTTGTTTATCTCACATAATTACTCAGCCCATACATTTTCTTATTGGCTTGACAGTCCCTTCTCCTACTTAGGCAAGAATGGCATTTAATCGTGTGGGTGAGGTAATGCAAAGACACATGGAATATGTAAAAGATGCTTTTGGTGGGGTTTAGTGGGATCTGGGTGGAAGGGCCAGAACCCAATAATCTTGCACCCCAGTGGGCAGTGGAAAGACAGAGGGTGGAAAACAGAGTGGGAAGCTGGTGGTTGGAAAACATCAGCTTGGCATGATTTGCTGTGTTGATATCACTGAAAGAGGACAATGTATCATTTGCCTATGAGAAAATTAAGAGTTCTCTTCAGACCTCACCCAGCTGGTCTTGTGCCAGTGTAATACTGCTGTCTTCCAATCAACAGACTCCTGGTTGCAGCAGCATCACATGGAGTGACAAAGTTAATCGTGGTGTTAATTATGATTAACAGAGATGTTAATCATGACCCTGCAGACAGCTCAAGAATGAGTACAGCTTCCCACATGACATATCCAAGCATTAAAATAGCTACTGACCTGCAACAAAGAAAGTGATAAAGTTATCCAGAATGTTTTCATCGTCTCTAGTTTCCTCCAGAGCTGTCAAGATAGAAAAACAAATGGGATTAGAAAATGCCCCTGTGCCCCAGCTGGACCAGCCAGAATGCTCTGCCCGGTTTGGCACATATTGGCTGAGGTAGCATCGAGAGAAGATGCTGAGTGCACATTTCAGGGGTGACTTGTGACCAATATCTGATCCAACACAAATAAACGGGGAATTTTCAAAGCAACACTCACTATCTTCAGTGTGAACCAACTTTAAAGGAGGATCCAAGTTCAGGTCCCCAAAACAATCCTCCCTGAATTTCATGGCTAAACATGCCACAGAGAAATTCACACAAACAGCAAGGTGTCCCTTACCATCTCCTTTCAGTATCTGTGTAAGAATATCCAGTGTGGCTTCTTTCCCGTTCTGGATGGCTTCTCTCCTCCGGTCAATGCACTCCTTCCCCACACGTCTCAACAGCCTCACACTCTCCTTGGCCTCCTTTACCAGCTTCTGTTGCCCTGGCATGAACTGAATACAGAATTTCTTGAGTAATTTTATTCCCTTTGCTGGTAAAAAATGTCAGTGTTATTTTACAGGTGAGCACCTTGTTTTCTGCTAAATGACACTTGTCACAAAAACATTTGCTCTCCATGGAACAAACTGAATGCCTGCAGGATGAAGGGTTTGGGCTGAAATAAGAAATATTTCAATCTGTGCATGCTGATGTCATGTCTTGTCAGAGCTGATGTTTTGGGCACTGTGAGCAAAATTCCTCACCTCTCAATGGAAAAAAAACTGCAGCATGCAATGCAGAATCTCACCCCTGGTCTCAAAAAGAAAAACAGGAGCCTGAACTACAGCTTTCATGAGACACTGTAATAATTCTTTACTTAAATATTTCATATTGCATCCATCATTTCCTAGTAGATGAATTTTAGTTGAAAATGTAATTTTTTTATGCCAAGAATGCTCAAATTTCTTCCAACCTGAGTGAAGGCTGCCATCCTTCTTGGACAAATGGCAAAAATCTCAGTTTTTTATGAGTATGACAGTGTAAAACCATATCAGAAGGAGACACATGCAGGGGGGAAGAAAAGACAAAAAAGAAGCATTAAATATTAACGTTAATTTTGCAAGTGTTTTAAAGCACTAATGAATTTTTTCTTGATGCACATTGGAGGGAAAGTTCTACAGATGACTGTTTCCCCAACATATATGGATGTTGCACAGCTCCAGCCCACGAATTCAAGCAGGAGCAGGTGGATGTGAGGAGAGAGGACTGAAGTGAGGAGAGTACAGACCCGTATGAAGGGGATGCGTGCCTTGTTCAGTCCCTCCATGATCTTAGTCACAGCGTTAGGTAAAGGCGTCTGGTCATCGCTCAGTGCATTTAATTCCAAGCCAAAGGCTACCTGAGAGGCAGGAGAGAAAAAGGCAACTTGCTGGGGCAGGGGCAAAAGAGCAGGATAGCCTCACTCCGCCGCCTTTTCCCCTAAAAATATCTCAGGCTAAATCCTACCTTGCAGGAGGCTGTGAGGGGACAGCAATACCTACATTATATTTTCTCCTTATTTGGGTGGATTAATAATTTACTACTGCTTTCCATTCATCCCACACTGGTTTGCATCGAAAGGGAAAAGGCAGTGTAAGGCAGACTTCATGCTGACAGGTAATGGCAATAACACAACCTCCACCCATGAAAGAGCCCTGGTGTGTCCCTTTTGGCAGGGAGGGGTGGGAGGTATGAGGCTGAAAGGACTTTTGCAAAGGGTCCCCATCCTGCAGGCCACACCTAGACCATGCAGACCCTTCCCTAACTGCCCCTTCCCAAGGCTCAGCCCGGATGGAAGCGGCACAATTCGTCCTGCAGGTCTTCTAGCACTGCTGGGTAAAATTTTGCTTTCTCCCTGCCTCCAGCTCCTGATCCCATCCTGCTGCTGGTAGGCATTACTTCCATTCCTTCCTGCCAGTTGCAGAGGAAACAAGAAAGGGACAGCTGGTACCTTTCCAATGATATCCATAGTCACCCGGCTCATCATCGACAGCATGCTAAACTCTGTTTTTCCATCTGCTTTTTCCTCTAGCTTCTCCATCAGCTCCTCTGCTTTTTCATTAAAAGTTTCCATCAGACCAATCAGGTAGCTGAACAATCAATAAAGATGAGTAATGGGGGCTCTGGAGAGCACATCTTTGCTCAGGCAAAATAACCTTCGTTATTTTCCAGAGAAAACTGTTAAGTTTTTTTAAATTTATAATTAATTTGCCTTAATACATTAAAAAGCAAACAGATAAAATGAGCTATGTTATTCTTACAGCAGCCCTGCTCTGCCCTTCCATGTAATTAACATCTGTCATGGCAGAGGGCTGTGGCCTGTGCCCATCAAGGCACATGGACTTCACCTTTGGACCCTACATACAATGCATCAAGGCACACAAGGAAATCAGACCAAGCCCCTGCCTTATCTTTTCTAACAGGATAAGGCAGCCATAACTATGGTCCAGGATATACAACCTTGGGACCTTTCTGCCATTGCTGAGTTCATAGGGGTGTCACCGCTCCATGGGAAGTCTGGTCAAATTATACTCGGCACAGGAATAGTGTGCTGGATTCTAAATTAAATGTGATTTTGGCATGAAATGGTTGGGCTTTTTTCATCTAAATAACAAATAATGGCAGGGAGAAGCACGAAAATACAGTAAAAATAACAGCTAGATCATCCCAGAAATATTTGCCTTACCTCCGGCTGAAGGCTGGATCCATTATCCTCCGCTGCTTGCGCCAATGCTCATGGTTGCAAACAGTTACCAAGCCATTCCCTATAAACCTAGCACATAGGAAAACAAGGCAAGGAACAGTTTTATGCAAGGGAGCCAGCTGAACCCTGTGTAGTCACAAATATAAGTCTTCCACATCTACTTTCTTTTATTTTTCCCATGTGTAGGGAGCACCGTTGAGTATACAACTATCGCATCACTGTGGACAACAACTGAACCAGGTATTTTTGCCAGGTAGGTGTGGACTGCTGAGTCCAATAAGATACTGGTTCATTACAGCTGTTATGCAAACAATTAATATAATAACTGGATTATTATATTTTTAAAAGCTTCAGACTAACAAAGAAAAATTCTCTTTTTTTGGAATTGAATTTAGAAGCTGCAAACTGCTATAACTTATGCAGTGCTCTAAAATCAGTGCTCTAAAATCTGAGAAGTTTGGTGTTGGTCTTCAACAGACTGCTCTGAGACTAACTGAACATCCCCAGGGGGAAAAAAGATACATGATCAAGGTAAAACAAATCCAACACATCTTTCTCCCTGACTGGGAGGATATTTGACTTGACATATAGTTTAATAGGTACATGCTGCTTACATATGTCTGGAATTAGAAATTAATCCCCACACTATGGTAAATGGTCTGAGTCAAAATGTCATGCCTGTGATATTATTAATCTTGCACTTATTTTCAGATCACAGTGGCTACAGAAGGGTTTTGCCTACCTCTCACCAAATAGACTGAAGAGAGTACCATACACTGTCGGATCCTTTGGGTGCTGTGGTGACATCAAGAACTCCTAAAATCAAACCTCAGGTCAGTGAATACTGACTGCAACCCTTTTCCCAGACAAAACACAAAATTTCACTTACACACATTTACTCTCTTCCTTCTGCAGCAATAGTCTGAAGAGTAGATGAATTATTTGGTGTGCCCTGATTCCCCAGTTCCTATGCTGCTAGCTTGCTTTTCATGCCTCTAGCACTTTTTTGCCCAGTGACCTGAAATCTCACTCTGTTGTAATTGCAAAGATTCAGAGAAAGAAATTTGGTCTCTTGTGCCTCATTCATTTGAGATATTAAGGTCTTGCAGAGAGCCTGCTTTTCTCAAGTGGTAAATGTTTGCTCTATGTGCTGTTCAAATAAAAGTAACAAAATAAATTAACTGATCAAGGAAAAGATAAATCATGACAGCCTGGAGAGCAAAGCACTTCATCCTCCTAACCCAGCCAGAGCCAAGCACAGATTGGCTGCTCTGTGCTGCTCTGATCATCAGGCACCAGCTCTACCCTCATGGAGGAATGGGCTGATCCCCACTATTGATTTGGCTTTATTTTTCAGTACCTTCACTCCTTCAGGACTCACAACCAATAGTGAGATTCTGTGAAAGGCATTAATTCGTACAATAGGTCCATATTTCTCTGCCCTGTAAGAAGAGAAAATTAAAAGAAAGAGAATTATGGTACAGACTACCAACATGTAACAGTTCAGACCTAATAACCTCGAAGGACCAGAGCACACTGAAGTGGGAACTACTGCAGTCCTCAGCAAACAAAGCCATTAAGAGAATCACCGGACAGAATCATCAAGGTTGGAAGAGACCTTCCAGATCATCTGGTCCAATTGTCAACTCATCATCACCATAATCACCCCATAAACCAAGTGCCACATCCAGATATCTCTTGTATGTTTCCAGAAAGTTGCTCCACCACCATTCTGGGCAGCTTATTCCAATGGCTAACCATTCTTTCAGTGAAAAAGTTTTTTCTAATATCTAATCTGAGCTGAAAGATCAATGCTCCCACTCTAGCTTCTCTACCAACCTTCCGAATGATGCTTATTATGTAATTCAGGGTCTCTGTGCCTTGATTTCTCCATGTGTGCTACACGGCTACTGTGGGAAACACTAAAAA
>VZTH01007204.1:0-63595 GCA_013397815.1 Aleadryas rufinucha | reverse complement strand
GCAGGAAGCCAGAGGCAGGTTGCTTTTGGAAATCAAACTGTGGAAGCTTAAGGTGCATCATAGTTAATGCAGGGGCTGCCCCCAGCAGGACAGGTCCTTATTGCTTCTTTCTGCTCCCCTGCCACCCAGAAATCTAGCAGCACCCAGAAATCCCCACTGCATCCAGCAAGAGATTCTTGTTTGGAAGTGGTGTCTCAGTGCACCTGTATCAGGATAACAAATACAGGTGATGTACAGAAGGGCTGTGCTGTCCAAGTGTCCAATTAAAACCCTGCTTGGAATTTATCAACCACCTTCATGATAATGAAGGTAATGATTCTGTCTCCTGGTCAGCAGAAAAACTGTGACCATGAGAAGGATCCTGAGCAGGTGCTCCTAAGAAAGTGAAAAAAATTTTTCAGGGGCACCACTGATTCAGTCATGCACAGGCAGGTACTCACAGCTTCCTTCCTCTGTCTGTCCTTTTAACTCCTTTTGGATGCAGCATAAAACCAATTTCTTAACTACTCCTTTGATTACTGAAGATTCTAGGGCTCATCCATTAGGATTACAGGTGCTAAATGCACCAGCATAGCCAAGTTCTTGTCTGGACAATATGATCTAACTCTTCCAAAGCTCTTTCCTCTATCAGTTGGATGAGATACTTCTTTACCTCCCCTGCTGTAATGGATTAGCTGCAGCTAGCAAGTGCTGAGAGTGACCCTCTCCATTACTTTTAATTGTAATTAGCTGATGGGGGAAGTCGAAGGGAAGTTTTAAAGAGGCAAGATGAAAAATGTGCCTTAAAGACACAGAGAGATTTAGATCTTTTCACAGGACCAAATATGAAGTACAGTCATAATGGAGGTTGAGTGGGATGGGCTTGTTTTGAATGAAGTGGTTATTATCTGATGGGAACAGCATCCTTCTGCAGAGAAACCTTCACAAAAGCTGAGCTGAGTGTTCAGGAGAACAGGCAAAGCGTGAAATACTTGTACCACACACTGATTCTGTAGGTGTCCCTCTTTTTACCTGGAACACCTGGTTGTGCTGCTTCTATGAACCCACAAAAGGAGAATTGACTTGGAAAGGTCGCAGTAGAGCCAGTTAAAACCTTTTGGCAAAGGTAAACATTTATATCAGCTGATGTGATTCACAAATTTGTAGTAAATTCACGCAATTACCTGAAAAAAAAAAATCTCAAGTTGTTGAAAATGTTTTACTATTTCAATCTTGGTTTCATTTGTCATGTTAAATTTATGTTTTGTTTGGCAGCAAGCCTCAATCTGAAGCAGTAAGCAGTCCAACAAGTACTACTAGCAAGTAAAAACCATTTTTATCCTTCTCCTGCCTTTTGGGGATTTTGTTTTAGGAAAATGACAATTTTATTTGCTTGTGGCTCTGGGTCTCACAAGCAGTTAGTTACAGACATGAAAAAAAAAAAGAAAGAAAGGAGCTCAGCTGTTCTGAATCTCCTTCAGACACAGACTTTTAGAAAATTAAGTTCCTGTTGCCAGAGAGGGCTCTCTCCCCCTGGCACTCCTGACCACACAGCTACTTTCCTGACAGCCTTGGCATTTAAGCTCAGATTCTCAAAACATTTCTAGGGGGAATGGGAAAAAATAAAGCCTTCATTTAAAACATATACCACAGCCTTCCTATCTGATGCTCTACGAAATCACATTCTCAGAACAAACAGCCAAAGTCTTCTAACATTTCTGAGGCTGACATGACTTATTTATGGGTATCCAATATTTATTTCATACAAAGATTGTCATAGTTGGCCTCCATGTTATTCTGAAAGTAGCAATTCTCCATTCTCAGTATCTCATTTTCAAAACTAGCCAAGTGCTGTTGTTATTAGAAAATCCAATTGGTCCAGTGTCACCCTTCAGAAAACATATTACAGCTCTGGTTTATTTATTAATCTGTCCCCGTGGGTATCTATCTGCAGGACCACAGCCAAAGACTCTCCTGGGGCAGGTTTATTATCCTGAGCACCACAGCTCACAAAAAAGGGCTGGGCTGCACTCAGAGCCATATGGAAAACCTGATTCCTGCGTTGGAAATTGAACGTGGCTGGGAGCTCTGGCACTTTGGATATCTCCATACCAGCCTGCAGCTCACCAGGGGATGCCTGGGCTCTCTGAGTCCTTCCTCGGGTTGTAGGGCTGTAGGGCTGTGAATGTTCACCCACAGGAATCAGGCTGTGGGTCCATACTGATGGCTGGCTGCATCAAAATAGTCAGAATTTAATTACATGGCACAAACCAGTCCATTTGCTGCATCTTGCATTCGTGCAAAGCACTCCTGTGCATGAGGAAAACACATTGTAGCCTTCACCTCGTTTGCTGGAGCTTTGGATTTCAAACGAGTCCTTTATTAAAATGGAAGGCATTGAGGACGCGAGGAATTCCCGCTGGGGAAATTCTCCACATGTAATGGATTTCTCTGAAGCATTTTGGAGCATCAGGGAGACCCCAGAAAGGTTTTGTAATTCTGTTCTGATTCCACTGGGTCTTGCACACAATACATTTCCTGTGTACTTGACACTTGTCATTAGAGGATCCCCATTCCTCCTGAGTTTGCATTACAATTAATCCTCTTCTAAGCAAATCACCACAGGCCAGATGTCCTCAGCAAAGCTTAAAAACATTGAAATGCATCCTACCCTTCCTTTCCCTTTTATGATCTGCATTCATTCTGTCAAGACTGGGGATTTCTGGCCAGCAGAGGTTTACATATCACAATTCACAGGATGCAGGAGAAGCAAAACCCTAAAGCAGAGGCTGAGGCAACAGCCTGGCCCCATTTGCTTCTCCTTGGCCTGTGGTGGGGTAACGAGGCTATGAACACAACCAGGGCCTTCCAAGGGGGAAGACAGAGAGAAAAGTCAAGAGAGAGAAGAAATTTCAGCCCAATTCTAAAAAACCCCCTAAGATCTGATAGGAACATATGAACATACACCTTCAAATGATACAGCCTAAGTCAATCTGATGTCTTTGCCCTGAAATTAGACAAGAAATATATCAAGTCCCAGGGAAACTACAAATGCCACGGCTGTGAAACAAGCCAGAGAGAATAGAAATAGGAACATTAAATAATTCTGAGAGTCCCAATTATTTTAAAAGGAGGTTTTTCAGTTCATTCTCATTTTGTCCCACACAGTTATATTCCAGAGCAATTACTTGAAGTACCTGTTTTTCACAACACATTGCAATGGATGGTTTAAACAGCAGTAATTTCATCCAGCATAACCTACAAACTCTATATTCTGTGAGAAATGATGTGTTAAAAAACCCCAACATTCAAGCTTCTGAAGGTGGAGAAATCCAGTATTACATTTGGATTAAAATATAGTGTTGGAAATACAATTCTCTCCTTGCACAGCAGACCCTCCTTTCCCATTCCTAGCTGCATTTGAAATAATAGCAAAAAAATATTCACTTAAATACATAAGGTACATGCAATATATTATTATACTTTCATCTAAGAAAAATAATGGATTGCAAGTTGTGCAGAACCTTTACTGGAGTGAAAGATAATTCAGAAAGAAATGAGATGTGCTGCTTTCAGTATCAGTGTAGCAGAATAAGAGAGTTCCACCCCTCCTTGGAATACACAGCAAGTGTGGTACCACCCACAGGGCAGAACATGAAAAGTTCTGCTTTTGTTTTTCCCAGAAGAGCAATGTGTGGGTAATGGTCCAAGGTCTTTTTGGGGGTTGTTTTTGTAGTGCTCCCTGGCAGAGATGGCATCGGTCACCTTTCCACCTCAGCTCTCCTCAGGCCAGCAGCTCTCCTGCTGCAGCTGACCACTTGTCATCCTGCATCCAGGCAACACGCTCTGCAAGCTTCCCATCTGCTCCATTTGCTCCTTCCAGAAGAAAAACCTGGCCAGTAAAACACTTGCCAAGCAATGTGGACTTTAATGCCAGATTCCAGACCTTCAGTCGAAAGTCATGCACTCGTAGAACGGTTTGGGGTGGAAGGAACCTTAAAGGTCACCTTGTTCCAACCCCCCTGCCACAGGCAGGGATATTTTCCACACTTTCCAGGCTGCTCAGGGCCCCATCTGATCTGGCCTTGAACACTTCCAGGGATGGGGAGTCCACATCATCTCTGGGCAAGCTGTGCCAGTGCCTCGCCACCCTCACAGTAAAGAATTTCTTCCTTGTGTCTAATCTAGCACTACCCTGTCACAGTTCAAAGCCATTCCCTCTTGCCCTGTCACTGCATGCCCTCTCCAGCTGTCCTGTAGGTCCTTTATATGCTGGAAGGTGCTGTAAGGTCTCCCCAGAGCCTTCTCTTCTCAAGGCTGAACAACTCCAACTCTCTCAGCCCATCTCCATAGAAGGCACAGATCCAGGGAAATCAGCACATTGTTGATTTCTCTGCACTCCCTGTGGAAGGGAGGGAACCTTCTAGAAAGTGGCAGGATACTAATGGCCTCTTCTAGTGCCTCTCTAAATGAACCCAGCATTTGCATAAACAGAACACTGCACGAGCTAAGTCAATGATGCCCATCCCATGGAGAATTTAGATGCATCATTTCTTACTTTGGCTTCTTTGTAGGCATGAACACATACATAACAAGTCTTATACCTTTATATATAATATATATATATAATTGTATATAGTATATACAAGTGAAATGCTTCTTGTTGGTTTATAACATTTTTTTTTCACTGTTCATTGTTGTATTTCATTTTTAAGAATGAAGGCATAAAGCTAATGTATGTACTACAATCAGAATGTATGGTTAGTGAATGAAACTGTGAAAAACCTGCAATATTTATTTAAAACTTGCATTTAAATACAATACTATATTGAATGACTATATTAAATTATATTAATGACTACATTGTATTAAACTGTATTAAATTCACCCTTTGCTGAAATAAAGGTAAATTATATTCCCCTTGAATAGAATTTTTAACAATGGTCAGTGACTGCACTCCACCAGAGACCTGCCAGTAGCTGACAAATTCTCTCCTGGTGTAATTCACCTGAAGCCAAAATTCCCTGCAAGTACAACCCAGGGAAGCTGATGGAGCTGAGAAACCTACATTGCAAAAGAGAGTGGGGTGTGACTCCAAATCCTCAGTTAAAACCACAAAGAGAAATTTAGCTGGATCACCAATGCTGTTATCTGATCTAAGGGGGGAACTGAAGAGAAAAGGAGGCTCAGGAAAGACCTTCTTGCTCTCCAAAACCACCCTAAATGTTGTTGTAGCCATGTGGGGGTCAGTCTCTTCTCCCAAGTAGCAAGCCTCTTGTCCAGGAGACAAGAGGGAACAGCCTCAAGTTGTTCCAGGGGAGATCTGGGCTGGGTAGTAGGAAAAATTCCTTCATGGAAAAGGTTGTCAAGCCCTGGAACAGGCTGCCCAGGGAAGGGATGGAGTCACCATCCCTGGAGGGGTTTAAAAGCCACGTAGATACGGCACCTGGGGACATGGTTTAGTGGTGGCCCTGACAGTGCTGGGCTAATGGGTGGACTCAATGAGCTTAAAGGTCTTTTCCAGCCTAACTGATTCAACGATTCCACGACTCTGTGATTGATGATTCCCACCTCCCAAGTCAGTGAAAGTGGTGTTTTACGACGGGAAGAGCGTTTCAATCACCAGTGTCTCACGGCAGCACCGCATTTTGCATTTGAAGAACAGAATCACTCACCTGCGCTGGCCAATCCCCTTCCCAAAGGCTCGCCCCTGCTTTCCCACATTCCCACCCTCCTTCGGTTCTGTGCCCGTGCCCCCTCGCCGGGAAGCGCTGCCCTGGCCCCTGCAGCTCCTCGCCGAAGCGACCCGCAGGTGGCAATGTTGGATCGGTTTTCAGGGACTGTGATCCACAGAGTGGCCTGAAGATGCAGCCCAGCTGTCTCCTCATTGCTCCTCTTTTCCATTCCAGGGATCGCTTCTTGTTTATTTTCATCCTACGCTGGGCACTCACCATAAGATGCATTCCAGTGTTGAGTTCACTTCTAATTTGTTCACACTCGTGCTTGATCTTCCATCATTTTCAGGTTTCCTAGGCGGCTTTTGTGGAGTGATGAAGTTTCAGGAGTACGGAAGAATTAGATTTTGTTAAATCCTCTACTTGATGCTTTCTGCAGCCTATACTTGGCCGACCTTGACAGGCTCAAAGGAGCTGTAAATTACCACTCCACACTCAATACATTTGACTCCTTTGGGCCAAGGATTTATTCCAGGAGCCTCAATGCTTTAAGTGCTGCTACAAGGAAGAGAGAGCATCCATAATTTCTCTTCCTTTTCTTTTTCCTCCGCAGACATGAAGTTAGCAGATGCTAAATCCCCCTAGACCTCATTATCAAGCCATAATGCAGTGTGAGCTGCAGATGGGTTTAGCCCTCTGTACCATCATGCCAGTCAGAGGCACAGAAATGAAACGACAAATGCAGCAGCGTGGCTGTGTGCACACTTCATCACACCACACCTGCTGATCCCACAGGGATCAGGGACTCCTTTGGCCCCACACACTGAGGCAGAGGGAGCACCGAGGTCATCTTGTCTGGGGTACTCCTGCTTCTCCTTCCAAAGCACACAAAAAACACAGTTTCAAGAGTAACTGGAAGGGCAAGGCAGCAGCCCCTCCTGTGGTGTGATGCTGTGGTGTGGCAAGGATGGGGGATGCAGTGACAACTGCACGGGTTGGTGCAGGGATGTGGCTCAAAGGCACCTCAGTCATGCCCACAGCTGGGACCTGATCACTAAAGGGGCATGGGAGAACGTGGAAAGGAAACTCTTCTTCCTCTAAAAGTCTCAGTGGGACTCTGGGGACAGCAGCAGGGGAAGATGATAACAGTGGGAATTCCAGAATGAATTTTGGCAATGTATTATAATGAGGAATATACAGCCAGGAGGTGGAAAGGAGCTTTTGCTCAGCTGTGGCATCTCCTCTGGAAGCCACAAGGATCATACACATCTCAGATCCCAGCTCTCTTACTCAGCTAGATGAGAGAAAGAAACTCCCACCTTCTTCAGTAGAACCACTAGAGAGAAACCAGCGCTCACAGCTGGTGATTAACTACTGCAGGGAGCAAAAGCTTATTTTAAAATAATCTCTTAGTCCCTTTTAAAATTCCATTAAACCTAATACTACACGTGTAGTGAAGATCATCAGTTTATATTGCTCAATTATCCTGCACATGTTGTGGGGCTGGTAAAAAGCTGCAACTCCCATATTTTGGTTATTTTGAATCTGTTTTGAACTGTCTGAAACATACTGTTTCTTGATATTCTCTCAGTTTACCAGTGTGCTGCAGTTAGGTCCAATTCCAGTTCCAAACAGGGTGAGAAAGAAAAAGAAACTACAGTTCTATTTCTATCACAGATTTCAAAGCTCTTGAGGAACAGAAGCAAGCCCCAGAAGGTGCCAGCAGTTGTGAGGGGAATAACTAAACCCATCCAAATTTAAGTATTGAATTTAAGAACTAGGTACAGGAGGATTCTTCTGTTGTCATTGAAGAGAAACAGCACTTTTGGAGGAAATTCAGCTGTTAAACCTTCTACAAAGACTGTATCAGAGCTGAAAAATGACTCTGCTTCTAACTCAGGCATCTGAGGGAGCAGGAATTCCTGATTTCTCAATTCTTGATACTCTGTTTTTACAGAAAAACAATCACATAGCTTCTATGGTTTTTTTTTCCTTTTTACATTAATTTGCATGAGCATGGGAAAAGTAGTACAGAAGCATTAATAACTAGACTAGCAATCACTGATTATGCTTCAGCTGGGTGCAGCAGCTGAAAAAATATATCACTGTGTAGCTTATTTCAGATATGGAAATTATCTACTGTGAGTATGGCTATCCCACAGGAGACTATGCCAACATTTGAACTTTTGTTTCACACACTCTACTAGCAGCAGGGCTGTGATCAAGGAAAAAAAAAACTCTAACAGTAATCCCACCCTCAGAAATCCTCTGGAGAACTTGCTGCTGAGAAACTCCATCCTGGAGGCTGCCAGAAGCTCTAATCAGCTAATATATCAAAGCTGGAGTCGTAGCCTGTCCGCTCCCCCGACCCCAGCAAGAGTTAAACCAACTCTCGTGGGTCAAACTACAAACCTAAGAATAAGCAAGAAAATATGCATTACTACACTCTGCAAGACTGTGAATGGATGATGGTGATCAAGACAATGCTTTGATGCTGCATCCAATACATTCCTGCACATACTCCGAGTCCTGCGTTGCTGTGGATTTAGCGAGCCAGGGGTGAAGGGAGGCATGTGGTTTACTTCCATGCTTTATGCCAGGCAGGCACGCTCGCATTTTTTGCCTTTGTTGGCATTCAGACAGGCTAAACTGTCACTTTACCAAAGCAGTTAATTTATCACGGGCTGAAAGGGTAAACTAGACTTGTACAGTCAGGAGACGTTTCTTCCTCTTTCCACTGCAAGCCTTTAAAAGGTCACACGGTCCCAGCCAAGGAGTCACGATCAGCATCAGGCTTAAGGAGCACATGTGACTGCAGCTGCACAGCTCCTTCTCACTGCTTTTACCCAGTTTCTCCCATGTGGAGATGGATTAAAACCCAAATTACACTTTAATCTTCACAAGCCCATCCGAGTTAACTTTCTCAAAATATTAAGTCGTTCCGTTAACAGCAGAAAGAAACAAAAACCAACCAAAAAACCGGATTGCTCCCTGAGATAACACCTTTCTTTTTTCGGTCTTGTGCAGAGTGAGCAGTAATTTCAAACCCAGACACCCAAGAGGCAACCCCTTTTCCACTTACTGCAGAGTATATGATTAACCCCAGTTTGCCTGAAGCCATCAGAGGAGTGGGAGCCACTTCTGGAGCACAACAAACACTGGGCCCAAGTGTTTGCTTCAGGATCCTCCCCCATCCTGAACAGCAGGCAAAAGTTGTAGGATGATCCATATGAGTCCTTCCATCTTCTTAAGCCCTATAAAAACCCACAGGTTTTCAGGTAAGTGTAGATTTCCTATTTTAGGAATGCTGTTAATGATATGGGCTCTAATGGGGTTTTTTATTGTTTTATTTTATTTTTTTTACCAGCTGTAGAATTTCCCTGGCAAGTGCCTTTATCAAGGAAGCAGCATTATCCAAAGTTCAACTTTGGTACTTTCACACAGTAAATATGACTTTCCTAAACAAGTAGCCAGCCCCTACAAGTCTCGCTGGGGCTACTTTTAGAAAATATTATTGCTCAATTGAGCTAAACCAACCCTGGAATATCTTGTGTGAGCAAGTGGGACTAGAGGTCAATAACCTTGGATGTATTTTATTCAACAGATCAAATAGCTGTAAATTATCCCTGAGGTGGGCAAGATTAAGTCAGATAAGAGCTAAACTGTTGTGGTCATGCAGAGTTTCAAGACTCTGTTCCAAGTCCAGGCTTTTTGGAAGCCAGTGATTAAATGCTGGAAAAAAAAAAAGTGAAATGTTTCAGATAATTAGAACCATTTACTCAGTGGGAAAGGGCATGAACTGCATTTTCTTAAGGACAAGCAAATGTAGAAGGACTACTACCAGCCTGGTTGAACTCCAAAAGCACATCTTCCATATTAAGGTTAGATGATTCCCATGTGGGGTGGTAGGCAAAAGGACTCTTGATGGTTGGTTGTTATCTGATCCTCATTTAGCACATATAATGAAGTGTGGCATAAAGGAAAACGAGGTGGTATGCTGCAGAAATTTTCTTTGTAGGCATTTGGGTGGTCAAAGCCTCGGTGGGGGGCTTGCAGTAAAAGTTAATTCTGGGGCAACCCTTGCTTTGCATAACGAGAGCCTGAACAGCTGGAGGTCTCTCTGAAATCTGGATGCAGCACTCCAGCATCTTGGGGACCATCTGCAGTTACTTTCATTCATGTCTTCCTCTTAACCACCTTAATGATTAGCCAGTATATCATCCAGTGGAAGTGGCAAAATACCATAAGCCATAGATTCTGAATTAGGGATTCCTGCGTCACATCAGTAATTTACAATTGGTTTACAGCAGCACTTTAAAAAAGGTCTGTTTAGAAAGAAGTCCAGTTTAGATTAAGATATAAGGAGACAGTCTGTTTAAATAATTTGAAAATTATTTCAAATCTCTGTCCAAATACAAGTGAAACACTTTTGGAGGACCGAGAAATCTAGTTACTTTCTTTATTCCCCATTTCTCTTCCTCTACGTGTGTTCATAACTGCAGACAGCTCATTAAATCTACATTTAAGCTCTGTGTCTGGATGTGAATATCCTCTCTCAAATGGTACAAACCACAGTCCCAGATCCAAACATCCAAGAAAAGAAAACCAACAAACAAATATTGGATGCTAATGCAAATCTTGGGAAGCGTGAGGAGCTCTAAACCAGCTCGCTGTAAGCCAGCAAGTGTGAGCTCAAAACTGAAGCTGAACTCTGACCCACATATGAGCTATGGATTCCTGGGTTATTTGCACAAATCACTCCTTATAAAGTAATCTTTTATCACGTTTAGTTTGAAAAGGAACACGCAGAGCCCAAAACACAGCAGCCCTGCAGTGAGTTCCAGACATAGCTGGCCCCGCAGGACTCGAACCCACTGGGAGCCCAGCTCTGGGAGGAGGCAGCAGGGTCACTCTCCCAGCCCAGGAGCCTCTGCCAGCACCTCTGTCCGGGGCTGGAGAGGAACAGAGTCTGCTCCCTTTGCTTGGAACACAGCTTTAGAGAGGGGACACCACAGGCAGATTCGGCCACCCACCTGCAAACCCCCCAGGGCAGTGTCCTCAGCGTCACCCCTGCAGGCAGCCTGGCCAGCTCTGGGCTGCTCTCCCACCTCGCTTAGCATTCAGTGCTCTCACCTAACCTACATTCAGTGCCAAGCAGTTATCTACCATCTATTTCCATCTCCACTGCTGTTGCCACAGGCACAGTTGCCTTACGGAAAGAAATTCACCATTCAGACGCTGCCTTTTTCTCCCACAGCCAAAACTCTGCTCTCTCGTCTACCTGAAAAGAGTGGGAACCATGGAACAAACATGGTTTTAAATGGTTCAGTAAAGATTTTGGTTTAAGGAGCAGCAATCTGCAAAAGATGGGTAATGGTATAGGCTGCATCAGTATGCTGATAGAAAATAATAGGAATATATTACATATACCATTTATACACGTGTACCACTGAACTGTGCAAAAAGAAGAGTGGTATCAAATAATTAGATGAGCAGCAGAGGTATTTATTGGAGAGGAAAGCCAAGCAACAACCTCTACATCCATAGAACAAAGGTGGAGGCATTTTCACATGCCTAAATTCTGATTCTAAATTCTGACCTAACAAATTTGGATAGAAGGTTTGAGGGCAAAAACAAGAGAATTTTGCCACAACAAAAATTATCAATTCTCAAAAACATTGTATTATTTCCAAACCTATTTAGAAATTATTTTATTGAGGGGGAAAAAAAAGGAAAGAGAAAGTTGAAAATGTTTAAATAATAGTAAGGCTATTTCTTTCAGTAGGTTTTTGCTCCAACCTCCCTACTAATCCTCTCTCGACTTTACAACCCATTGATATGCCCACAGCCAGCTCCTTCTATCTCTCCCAAGTTCAGCTCATTACCAGTCCTTATCACTCGACCAAGATCATTTCTTTGAGGGCTTAGTCTTGCAAATTACTGATATTCTGGCCTCAGCCTACAAAGCACTTGGGCAGACATTAGGCTTCAGTGAAACTGCTGATGGAGTTAGAGTTAAGACTTGAGTACTGTTTTGGATCAGGGCCAGAGCAGGGGGTGTTTTTTTCTGCAGGATTAAGTCCTAAATCTCCCTCCAGAAACGGTTCAGTTCCAGTTTTTTGCCCATTGTTTTGTTCTCTGAATTTCTTCATTTGCTTTCATCTTTTGGAGGAAAATCAAGGCCTAAGGCCTGGTTCACTCACATATTGTTGCTCTTTTAATAACTTCAATGAAGTGTCTTAAATCAAATCTGGGAAAATGATTATCTGGGTGAATGGATGTGTTTATGCACTGCTGGTTTCAGACAGCCGGTCACTAGGAAAAAAAAACCTCTTTCCCACTGTTGCATAAAACTGTACCAAAGTATAATTTTTCTCCTCTTTGTGATAAGAATGATAAAAGCACAGGGTCTTTGCCAACGAGATAATCACAAGCTGCTCCTGATAACAAGCATAAACCGAGAGGGCTTAAACAAGGAAGAGAGCAGGGGAATTAAAATCCATTATTCCAATGAGGTTTGGAGGCCCGCATGTTTAAGGGTGATGATTAATTTTTAGATTTAGCAATCTTTAAAAAACAAATTAACGATATTTCTGGCAAAAACCGCCGAAGCAGGAATCTGTGGCGAGCTAGGGAATAAATCCTCATTTATGTGTGAAGTGTTGGAAAATTTGGGTTTCCTTTGTTCTAATTGAATCCAAAGCATATCAAAGTCAGCCCTTCACATTGCTCTAGACTTCAACCCCCGTTCAATTTCACCACTTTTTTTGGTTTTAAAATTATTTGACAAAATGTTCTGAGTAATATCTTATAATTTTCAGAGGGTGCTACACTTGACACCATTTTACTGCACATTGATGGGCAAAATCTGCTCTGTCCCTGCCTTCTCAAAAGGATGCAGAATGAGTGACACAATCTCCTGACTTCCATGGAGTTTCTCTCCACAGCTCTGATGACAGCTCAGTCCAAACTTCAGCATGTGAGTGGATTTTCAGCTCACAGCGATTTTTGCAGTTAAATAGAGCAGTAGAAAGTAATCACATCTCGTTGCAGGGCTGGTCAAAGCTCATCTCAGACAAGCTGTGTAACAGAAAAAACTACATAAGCAAAGGAAATCCTTTCAAAGTCACTCATGATTTAGGGGAAATGAATCGTCTGGCAAAAGCTCCATTCTTTATTTATCGACTGAAATGCATCTTGCCTAATCTAGCAAACAACAATGGCAGCTCAAGTTCACTTTAAGGCAAATCATTCTAAGCGAATTGTTCCTACTTTCATCTCAGTTAAAGTGCTAGAATTTTCAATATTTGGTGTTTTTATTAAAAGATACAATCTGCTTCTAATGTAGTAAGTAATTGATGAATCCTGTTTTTCTTCAACATTTTGAGCTCTTAGTTGCTCTTTGAGCAAGTATATCTAGGGATATATTTCTGTGAGGAAAGAATGCTGCTGGACTAAAGCTAATATAATCAAGGACTGTTACACATGATCCCTCAAACAAAATCTGCTTTGGCAGAAGGCAATGATAGGATGCACGTTAATTCTTTACTGTCAATATTAATAGAATCTTGTGTGAGCTCTTCCTTCAGGGTATGTTTTAACCAAGACATGCAGCCAGGCAGCCTTCAGCAGGAAAAGCAAGCTGGGCTGGTCACGGCATAGGTGCATCTGGAGAGCATCTCCTTGCAGATCAGGGGTATCCTGAATCATTTGATCAGTCCCACGTTCAGCACAAGTCCCTGCTAGAGCCAGGGCCCTGATAAGCTGCCTACATTTATTCTCCACTCTGGAGATGTGAGAAGATCCCCTCGGTGTTGCTGCCAGATGGCTCCCAGATGCCTTTTGGTGGAAAGCAAGGCAGGCTCTGGCTGCTGGTGCGCGCTGGGGTCTCGCCTCGACTTGTGTCAAAATACATCTGGACCTAACCACTACTCCCAGGTTCTGTAGCCTGATTTAAGCAGATACTAAAGAATGGCTCCAAAAAAAAAATATTTAGAAATCTGAAATTCCATCCATGTCTTGTTAAGAACTGTAATTAAAATTCTATTTGCCTTCATGTCCCTTCCTGTAGGTGAATGTTACAGGACACTGTTGTGGCACCTTTACTGCATGCAACACCTACAAGGAAAGGTGCTGCCTTTCACAGCAGCTGAAGTTCCCAAAATGACTTGAACTGACTCTCTGTTTATAAGGTATTATGTTATTAGTCTTTTCTGTACAGTTTCAGATCAAATATCCATCTTGAGAGCTGTTTAAATACATTACATTAAAAAAAAATAAAAAGAACCACAGGACGAACGCACACAATATGAAATTCCAGATTTAATCTATCCAAAAGCCTCCATAATTCACCTTCACTGGGTGTATGCTCAGTGATACATTTCTTAATTATATGATGCAAACGATTATTTTCCCCCTGGAACCCAGCCTTTCCCACCAAGCCTCACCCTGAAGGACATTGTTGCAGATAATCCACCTGAGGAGCTCGTCCCTCCCAACAACTGGTTCCCGAAGCCATTAGGACTAATTAAGGCTGTAAGTAACCAGCCAAACCTGCCTGTTGGCAAAGACCACAGCTCCAGGAGTACATTTCATACTCCTTGCCAAAGTGAGCTCGAGCTGGCAAGCTCCACTAAGGAGCAGCTGTAAAATACCCGAATCCAGCTCAAACTTCAGTCTGTCTTCAGGCTCAGCCTGTGTGTGTGCTCACACACCTTTCATTTCCCAAATCCAGGTCAAAATTCATGCCCTCTGACTTCAAGCCCAGCCTGTGTGTGTGCTCACACACCTTTCATTTCCCAAATCCAGGTCAAAATTCATCCCCTCTGACTTCAAGCCCAGCCTGTGTGTGTGCTCACACACCTTTCATTTCCCAAATCCAGGTCAAAATTCATGCCCTCTGACTTCAAGCCCAGCCTGTTGTGTGTGTGTGATCCCTTTCCCACATGCTCTGGGATGGTGCAGTGGGAGCCTCTCCCTCATTTCTGCCGCTTTTCCCAGCTGCACAAGGGATAGTGGAAGCCACACACAATCACTTTCCCCAGCACATTGGTTTGCACAAGACCTGTGCCTTGTGCAGGGAAAAATCTCGGTGCAGCAAGAGCTCCCAGGCCCACGCGAGAATCCCATGGAGAGAAAATACCTTGTGCTCATGCTCCTGCTCACCGAGATGAAGTACAGAAAAGCCAGAAATCCCATGGGTTATGAAGTCATACAGCTAAAAATACTGCAGGCTTTTGACACTTGTCTTCAGAGAACCCATTTTCAGCACGTTTCTGCAGTCTGTCTGAGCCTGGTTACACAAGGAAAAGAGTTTTGTGCTGTTTCATTTAAGGTGGAAGTGAGCATGAGATAACAACGAAGAAGGGACATCACCCATGGCCTGTCACAAAGCTGCTGGGACATGCACTTTGGAACACAGAACTCCTCAGATAGTTCTTCCTTAGTCAAGCCTGAACCTTTCAGAACTTAAAAAATTTCCATAAGAAGTTGAGATTTTTCGCAGAGGAAAAAAGCACAGTTCGTTAATTTTTGTAACTGACGTTGATTCCACTTGGTAAAAGTCAAACCAATAAATATTGGAGAGATAAATTGTATCGCTGAATAAAACTGCCTTCCATTTTTTCCACTTTGCCATGATTTACCTGTCATCTCAGTAAATGCATTAACTCAACCTTCAGCATGCATAAAATCTATTTTTGTAATAGCATTAAAAAACCTGCAAAAATATTCACTTATTTTCAGTCACTGAAGGAGTCTCCCCATTATTGCTGTTATTGAAGAATTTCAAAACTGCAACAGTCGACCCTTTCTGCAATGTAAAAAAGTATATTCCTCTAATATTTGAAAAACACTGGACTCTCCACATTTTCAAAGCCTTCAACTCTGCCATTCAGGACTTCAGAATAGCCAAAGGAGCAATGAATTAGTTCTTTTTCAACAATGGAGAAATGGACAACTTGGGACACGTTTGAGTAATTACCTGTTTTGAAGGATCAGTGGCCAAAACCGAAAACATGTCCTTTCAAAATTCCAGTAATTGTTCTTCCATCTGAAAGAAAAATGAGAATATTGTTACATAAACAAGAAGCTTTAAGCTCAACATGACTCAACAAGTGGGGGAATCTTGGAAAGCAAAACTTTTATGTGATATCTGACTTGTGTAGTTTCTACTCCAGCCTACTCTGCTCCTATCACAAACATACCCCAATTTTGGACATTTATAGTTCTTAAAGAGGAAAATAAAAAGAAAGGCTTTTATTCTAAGAAACGATGCTGCAATTATTTTAATGATTTAATTTTTTACTCCATTTATAGGTGATTATCTTAGCCTGTCATTAGCAACCGGTGGAAAATTTTCCTATGCATAAACAAAGTAGGCCTTATGGCAATAAGTGCTATCTTTAGAAATCTATAAAAAAAATATTTTTCTCTATTCCTGCCAGAAAGCATGACCTCTCCTTAATGATACAATTATCATAATTACTGAATATTATCATTACAGTCAACTCATGTAAGCAAGCGAATTCTTTACAAAAAAGAATTACAAAAAGGCATTGAAATACATAAAATTCAAGCTCAGACCACCAAATCGTAGAATAATTCAGGTTGGATGCCACCTCAGCAGGTCCTCTAGCTCAGCCCCCTGCTAGAAGCAGGCTCAGCACTGAATGCAGACCTGCCTGCCCACTGCTTCTTCAGCTGGGTTTTAAAAGTTTGCAGGAACAGAGCCCACAGCCTCTCTGGGCAGCCCTTTCCAAGGTCTGATTGCCCTCAGGGTGATATTTTTTCCCCTTTATGCCAAGCCAGAAGCCTGCAGCACCCAGTACTGACTTTAGGGGGTCCAACCCTGCTGAGCTTCAGGGTCAGACAAGTTCCAGTGTGTGCAGGGGCATGAGAACACATGACATGATGTNTAAGACCAAGGAAAGGCATCACTTCCAAGTTCAGAATATGCAAACAAAAACGAGCTACAACCACCACAGTCACTGTCTCTGCTCTGCACCCCCCAACCATGGACTAACAGATACTGTGCCTTATTTAGCCCCTGACAAATACAGGGGATGAAAATTGCCATTATTCTGCAACAATGAGAGTGTAGGCTAATCCTATCATACAACAATCTAGGGAGGCTAGAAATAAAAACATCTTTTCTGCATTTCAGTGATTGATAAAGTCATTGGAAAAAAAAGGTTAGGAGATGTAGGACCTTGGTTTTAAAGGTGGTGCTTAAATGTAAATGTTGCTGTCTGAGAATAAAAGCATCAGAGAGAAGTCTTTAGTAAGTATAATTCAAACCCAGTCACTGAAACTGCATTGTAAACAAACGTTTCCAACACTTTTTTCAGATATTCCCAATTCATCAACAAAGCTTTTCAGAATTCAAGTATTAAACCGGGCAGACATAGGATCTGAAGCATCTCCACCCACTCCTTTTTGGAAATGCTCACTCAGACAGTGCTACTGTCCTAAACAGCAGAGATAAAACATTTCTTATTACGATTTGGCTGCAGAGCTCCAATGCTCTTCTACTGCATCAGCAGCTTGAAATCTAACACATCACAAAGAAGCCACCAATGGTCTATTTTTGGGTGACGGGTTTTTTTTGCTTCTCCTATGTATTAAATAAAAATATTCCAAGAGTTTTGGTAAGGTCCCTTTCTAGAAGTTTCCTCCCTGTGCCAGAAACTGGCTGGCTATCACATTTCAAAGCCTTACACCCCACAGAGCATGCAATGAACCTTGCCTAATAAATTTGGAGCTCATATGTAACAACAATTTGTGGTTGATGTAGCTATTAATAAATGTTTCTGCCAGTCAGCATCCCCACATACCTTCTCCTTACCTGGCACAGGAGTGGGAAGACACCTAAGGGAGTTATAAGTCTTAACAGGCAAAGGTATTAATTCCAAGAAATTACATAGTGAGGCTAAACATCTTTGCTCCCTTTGTAAGCAGAGATCAGGATTTGCTGCTGCTAAATCAGAAATCAGGCTCTGCAGGTGTCCCGAGTTACCTGGAGGAGTCCTTCCTTTTCTCCACCAACAACAGAGCAGCACTCAGATGAGTCTCCCTTCCTAAAATAAAGGCCCTCCAAGATTATGAAACCACATCCCCAGTTTTTGGTTGTTTACAGGGTAGTTAAACTATAAATGTCTTTTCAAGCTGGAATACGTGGAAAGCAGAATTTAATGAACAGCCCCACTGCTAGTGGTAGTTCAGCTCTGCAGATTTTTGATCACTTAACACAACCTTCATATTCATCATGTGAAAAATGAACAAAATCAGGAAAATACTTCAAAATATATAGGATGAATGTTCAACACTCGGTACAAATGAAAGATAAATTTGCACCCCATTAGGGAAATTTCAATGCATAACCAGAGTAATATTGAGAGCTCAGTATGGTTCTTTCCATAGCATTAATCTAACAGCATTTTAATAGCTCAAAGCAGCGCCTGCAACAGGTTTCTCTAATTATCATTCAGAAGCAGCTTGCAAGCAATTAAGTAGCTTTACATTTCTTGGTAACCAGTAACTTCACCAGTGTTTTAACACAGTGGAAGGGTTGTAAGGAATAGATTGCTTTCTCTCTTGAAGGCAAACGTTTTTACACTGGATTGTTTTCGGAGGTTATTTTTAGTTTGGCTGGATAGTTAGCCGAGTTTTGGTGCTTGTGAGATTTATATAAATCATGGAAAAAGGTGGCTTAATGATGCAGATGGCACAGGGCCATGGAATGCACACTCTGCCTGCCTTAAAAAAGACATAAAACACGTTCCTCTCACCATGGCATCCCCAGAAAACCTAAAAGGGTTTTTATCCTTGTTTCCTTTTGAAGGCAGCCTAGTAATTCGAATTTCTAAATACAGATTGTGCCTTTTAAGAGGTGCCACCCCGAGCCCCTCGTTAAATAGCCGTGTGCCTCTGGGGATGGTCATTGTAGTGAAAGGGCTGTGGTTGTCAGGGGGATAACAGTGGATTTAGCACTGAGGACAACAGCGGACCTCCTTAAAGCCGAGCTGTCTGCCCCATTCAGGCTCAAGAGAAAGTGCAGTCAAGCCCTTTATTTAGCTGCAGGTGATGATGGTGATTGCCTCAGATCTTACAATAAAGCCAGACAGACTGTAGTTCGCAATTGAAGTGGCCGTAAAAGGTTTTGATTGTAAAAGTCGGAGGAAGACAGAACCAGGAGTTGAGACAAAACTTGTCTTTAAGTCTTTCTTGACTTAAAAATGTCTTTCTTGACTTAAAACCTCTTAGGAGTGACGCCTGTGAAGCTTTTCAGAATGCTTCTGTTGCGGTCTGGAAAGTAAAAAATTATCCATAGAGCAAAACTGCATACATATGTACCATAAATATATGTAATTTAAATAGATTTCTCATCTTCTGTAAAAAACAAGAATAAAAGCCACAAACTTTCCTGGTAGGTTACATTACAGAGAATAGGAATGCCAAATTCTGAACTCCTGGAGAGGAGCCTCACACCTCCAGCTGCAGGACAGTCACTTCTTGGGAAACAGGGATGGACCTTGAGAACTAAGCCTTCAAGAGTTCAGCTGGAAACAGGACTTATTTGACCAATAGTAAATGGCTCCATCTAAGCTACTTAACTAAAATCATTTCACAGCCAATGGGAAAAAAAAAAAAAAGAAAAAAAGGAGGAGTGTGCTAAACTCAATGCATCTCACCAAAATCAGTGATTTTGACTCTAAGCAGAGGTAGGGTGCCTGTGACCAGTGTCCAGCTGGGTGAGAAGGGTTGTTGGAAGTAGGTTTTAACAGCAGTAAATTATCAGGTTTAACTGAAACACTGCAGCCTCCACGATGCCTTCAGAGACAGAGAAGATGAAGCTAGAGGTAACTCCATGGACTGCAGAAAATGAGATCAGTAGCTTGGACTAGATGTGCATCAAATAGCCAAAGGTGAATGAAATAACCCAGCCAGCCCTGGCTGTTTTGAACAGGACACTGTGAGCAGTCACACCCAGAGTGGGGACACAGCTTACACTCTCCACGTATGACAATGTTCTCAGGCTGGCCTCTCAGCCTGTTTTCTGGCTGAATCATGAGAGGCAACCTGTACACAGACACACATCCACCCTGATGCCTTCTCTTGGTCTTAAAATCAAGAGCCANAGAGTATATAGAGGGGGTATATATTAAAAAAAAGGCATCATGGCATCCACCCCAGGGGCAGGATGGATGGTGTGGGGCCCCTCAGTTTGGCTGCCTGCTTGGAAACATCCAACACAGAACCAGTATTTACAAAATATCAAATCACTGTTCTCTGACCATCAGCCCGGTGTGAGAGATGTCAGATTGCACATCCATTAATTAAGCCACTCAAAAGATGAATACTGATCCAATTAACAGTAATTTTAGGCAAGAGTCGGTGTTCTCAAAAGCAACGCAGAACTCAGAAAATGTGCTTGAAAAGTCTTCATTAATATCATGACCTCTTAAAGACTTCCTGAACAGACATCAAAAAATTTGGAATGCAAATGCCTTTTAACATTTTTCACCATGACTTTGGTGTTAGTAACTGATGAATTTTTATGTTAGTAGTAATAGCTAAAACCATTTCTGACCTATTCACTTGCAAACATGTTGGCATCTCCTTGTTTTGTCTCAAGGACAGCAGTGAGCTGCTGTTTTGGTGTTTCAGTCTGGAACATGACAGAAAAGTCTTAATCTTTCATTCTTTGCTACAAGGGCTTCAGGTTAACTCTGTCCTTTACCAGATGGAAATACAATATATAAACAAGGAATCATCTTGACTGTGGAAAAGGTACTGGTGTTTTTTGTGTAAGATTTCATAGTTTAGAATAAATTTAATCCACACCAGCCAAAACATTATAAAATTCTTATAACTAAGCTATTTCATTTGATATATTCTTTCCCAGTGCCCATTTGCTCTGCACCTGCATGCACTAAGAAGCTGAACTGCAATCCTGTGTGACTGGAGAAAAAGTGCTATTTCATTCCTGAGACAGAACATTCAAGTAACAAATGAAAAAAAAACAATGCACCATTGGACAGCATGTTCTTTAACCATGGAAGAATATTGCAGCTACATTCATTATTCTAAATTATAAGTTTCCTGTAGATTTTTTTTTTCTAGCTGAAGCCAAAACAAAAAATAAGTTAAACTAATTTTAAGTATTACCTCTAAGTATTTCAAAATGAAACATTTATTCTTTTAATCTCTTTTCTGACTACATCCCAAAACATTTAATGAATTTTTAAAATACATTGTTATTATGGATGATACCATACTAATTATGGGTACAGTGCAGGCATTAGAGAATAGTGTTTCTTAAGGAGCACACTTCATTGTGTTCCTGCAGCCTTACCATCAGCGGATACTGAAATAATGAACAGCTTAAATAAACTAGTGACTGCTCAGTTAGTTAATCTCCATAAAAATTACACTGTTACACTCTTTTCCATGGGATTTGTGTTCATATGAAGATGGGAACCCTGGGTAAAGAACCAGAGACTTAATCTTAGGGGGGGGTTTTTTGCTGTTTTAATTACTGCTTTTTATGGAATCCTTCAAGCTGTGCCATCAGTTGAGCAGGGAGTCCATAGGAATTTAACATGTGCTTAAAAGATTTCTGGAATTGTGGCATTACTGGTTGCTTTTTTAAACAGGTCCTTTCAGAGTTCCTCACAGGATAACATGCTGAGAAATCTGGGCTTGTAACATTAATTTTTTAAACATTTTCTTCTCTTTCATTGGAGGGTATCTCTGACTGCTTCTCTCATTCTGTCCTAACAAACTTTTATGTTTGTTTATTAATCACTCATTTACAAATGCTGCCTAAAGGACTTTGTTGATGCCTGAAACTTTCAGTGCACACACAAAGTCTCAGAAAGCAGCTCCCAGAAACCTTGACAGGTAACATGATAACAGTAATTAGTACCCAAAAAGCCAGACTGATTAGCAATAATGATTTCCAGATGAGGATGGATTATCCACCAGCGCCATCACCTCGTGTCCTACAGTCACAGAGCAGCACAGAAACGCTCAGCATCTGTTACCTGCTACAAATATTTCCTATACTGCTGGAAGAGCTGATTACCTTCACCAGCTGTGCCCTGAACAGAGGGGAGTCTGAGGCTCCTAAATTCCTTGATCCCCTTACACATAATGAATTCAGGGATAGTTCTAAAAAAGTATTTAGATGATGTCTTGTACTTCAGTAGTTGGTTGGGATTTTTCTCCTAGAACTTGCACCCAAATATTGTGGAGAAAAGTGGCAATGTAAATCCCAGTGAATCATTCTCTGAAATGAAATGAAAAATGAAAGCACCAAAGAGAAGGAATACACTTTAAGGCAAAATTACACAGTCCAAGCACACACTGGAGGAGAGAAGAAATAATTCAGCCCCCAACAGCCCTGGGTAAGTGAATCAGATTTGAGTTTGCAAGACTCCTGGGCAGTAGATCATCCAGTCCTTGACTGAAAAGTGTACTTACTACTTTTCCTTCAGGATGCTTACAAGATCTGTCACCATCCCACTGACATGAATTGCACAGAGGCCATTCCAGCTGCAGGGTGCTTGGATGGACAAAGGTTGGTTCCCTACCACACTCACAGCCCTGGAAGACAACTGGTGGATTTGGACAGATGGAGAAGGACCAAGACTGTATAATATTCCTTAGCATGACAGGCAGTGGTCATAACATATTTGCAGACAAACATTTGTCAAATTGATGTTAGGTGTTATGGCAAGGAGGAATTTTAAGGGCTAGACTTGAAGGAGGATGATGAATTATCTTTATGTGAGCCCTTCCCAAGTGCAGCAGACAGGACAGGGGAAAGCACACTTCTGGAGAATTTATAAACATTAATGTGTCTTTTGGGCCAAGATCACATTCCCACAGAGCAGTGAATTGTCACACACTGCAAGGACAGGGCAGACACACTCCAAGCTAAGGAATAGCCCTTAGAAACACTCAAGATTTACCTTGCAGTGCATTCCTGAGCTCATTTAGACCCTGGCCCTGAGAATGGACTTGCATCTGAAGGATTTGGTAGGAAAGAAGTCAGGATCTGATCAGGCATAGATAAAGGTATATCTGTCCTTGATACAAGTACAGAACTCTTTTACAGAACATGAAATAGCCCCAGTGAAAGAAACAGGGAATATGCTTGCCAAGACACTCCTCTGTGAAAGGAGAAGTCAAAAGCTGTCAAAGGCACTGCTTGGATTCGGAATAGAAGATGGGAAAGTGCCCTCCTGGCTCTCCAGGCGTGCCATGGTGACTGGCACTGCGGTGTGCTGAAAGCTGCTGCTCCTCAGTCTCACCTCTTCGGACAGACCTGTGTCTCCTCCCTCCCAGGTGTAACCATGCTCCAAACTCCCAGCAACCACTCAGTGTCTTGGAGAGATTAACAATGGCATCAATTTCCCCTTCCCATTCTCCTGATTAAACAGAAGGAAGGAGGTAGAGAACAGATGAGAGACATAAAACTCCAGATGTTGTCGACACCAATATCTGGTTCCACCAGAGAATGTGAACACTGAGGCAATGATGAATTGCAGCGGGGTCCCTGTGGCAATCCAGATTGCAATCACAACACCACTGAGGAAGAATAAGGGCTAGCATTCATTAATGTGAATAGCAAATGGATTTATGACAATTTCCACTGGTCCTTTCAAAGAACGTGAATACATCTGTGAGGAATTAAGATGACACACCAGTGTAACTCATTCATTAATAAAGTCTGGGATTGCACATTCGTTGAAAAATTTGTTGCGTTTGTTACCAGTGGGTTTTCATTCTATAAGTGTACTTTATTAAAACCATAACACAAATCTCTCTAGCAGAAGAGTTCTAGCCTGGTTGAAGACTATTCTGTAGGTGATTCAATTTTTAGTTTAAATTTACTTCAGTGCAGAAACTGAACTTGTTCAGGTTTACAGTAAGTAGATATTTAATCATTACAAAATATGTGCAAGACAGTTACAGTCACCCTGCTTTCTTTTTGATAATACAGCACTTATATTTACATTAACAAAAACCTATTAAACAATCTCTCTGTGATCTAAGTGTGGAGGGAGAAGTAACAATACCAGAAGAGCAAAACCTCAGCAAAGAGCAAACCAAATAATAACATACCAAGCTGTGATAAAGTCAGAGCAGTCACAGCTGAGTGTGGACTCTCTGCTTGCCCATTTTCAAGGACAGACTCTGAGGACACAACCTTTTAAATGGTGAGAAGAAACAAAGATGAGCAGAATTTTAACCTGGGCAATATGAAGGGTATCTGTTGGCCATGTGTTATAAAATATGAGCTAATACCTCGCTCCTCTCCTTGGCAGCAGCTGCTACTGAGCTGTGCCTCAGCTTTGCTCATGCATCACTGTTAAATATACCTGATAAAAATCTTGCTACTGCAAGAAACCCAAGCTGTGTATTTACATCTCTGCACAAACGTGCCAAGTGCCTGCTGAGACAGAAGGTCTGCATTAGGGCACAGCACAGAGGCATTTGCATGTGTGAGATCCACACTGTGCTGTGAGGAGCATCCCATGATCATCTCCTGGGCCCTGTTTTGGCACCTCATGGAGCCAAATGGGACAAAACATTGAAGCCTGGGTTCTGCAGGCTGCTCCACAGAGCGCCTTCAAGTGGTGCTAATGGGGAGGTTGTACCTCCTTTGGCCACTCCATTAAGCCTGTCCATGTGAGGTTAAACACAAACAAATATTCACAGGATTGGGGTCTTATTTATTCCATTAGAAAGAAACATTTTTAAAGAAAAAAGCCTGCATTGCGTATTTGATTTTTCTTCTATATATTGAGGAAAAAGTGGAGAGGAAAAGAAGTTATAAATGCTTAGCTGACACTCCAGAAAACCCATCAGTATAAACTCAGCGTTTCATAAGCTACCAGGGAAAACAGGAGAAAATACAATATTAACTTAGAAATATTTCATATTGACTACAAGCCAAACTAACAGCAAAGTTCATCCATAATTTAATGACAAAGTTGCAATGTTTTTCACTGTGCTAGATTAGCGTAACTGAGCAGATTTATGTACATTGCTGAGAGCCAACACAGAAACATTTGGAAGATATTCTCTGAAAATTAAGAAAACAATCTGAATCTTTCCCTGTGAACCTTTAGTAACAGCTGTAAATATTGTGCTAACATGCTATTTATTTGGTAGTTTTTCTCCTAGTTGTCAAGTATCATCTCAGCTCCCAGCAGAAGGGCTGGAAGGAAGGGTGAAAAACAGACCAAGTCACTGATTTGCTTTTTAATGCAAGGATCCAGCTCTGATCAGATATTCAGGACAGAACAGGACAGGACATCTTGTTCTAGACCAATCCTCATGGCAGGTCTGGGCTGTTCTCCACAACAGCAGCCAAGACAATAGTCCTGAGTTCAACAGCCCCTTCCTTAGTGCAGGAATTGTGCCAGAGGAGTCTGTTCTGTCATCCATGCCACCAGGGGCAGGATCTGCTCTACAGCTTGTACACCCTTGGACTCAAGTTGCACAAAGGTGCTCAGAAGATGAAATGCCACTCAGAAACTCCTAAATAACCTTCTCAAATCTGTGTCTTGTTTTTCGTCTCTTGCAAGTCTCAACAAACCCCGTGCCCCATCTCCTTTTGGAAGTTGTTGAAACCTACAAAATTGCCATCTGTAATGGGATTTCCAGCTTCAAAAGGAAAAAAAAAAACAAACCCAAACAACCCACAACTTCAGTTCCTTTCCTGGTCATATGTCTTTTTCACATGTTAGCTGTCAGGCCTGCAGTGTCACACCACTCCTCTCTCCCACCTTTCAGGAATCAAATGCCATTGGCTTTCATAAAAAAAAACCAAAAACACCTTCAGAAAACACACAGAAATATCCAGGATAAAAAATAAGTCAGTTTAACATTAAGCTTGACATTAAACAAGTAGCACCTCCAGACCAAGGAGAAAGAACCCTCTGGACTTTGGCAGCACCTGGATACCTCTTTTTAAGCCTGTAAAATATTATTTAGTGGTACTCGAAATTGTGAGTCTTTCTAAAATACTTCTGTCAACTGCAACTGCTTGGATGGACCTCTGTTAATCAATCCTGAAACAGAATTCTGCCTTGACTTAAGAATATTTGGCTCCATCGGCATTTCTAGCTGTTCACGCTCCTATTTCATTATCTGCTCCTCAGCCATTAAGGTTTCTGATGAAGAAGGGCTGTCCAAAGCTCAGACTGCAGTCCAAAGCTCTGACTACAGGCATTTACTAGACTGCAAATGAACCAAAATTCTTGTTGTGTACCACTGGTGGCATCTTTCTAAGTGCTTTGACAGCTGTAGAAAAGGAGCCTGCCAAGAGCAGGGAGTTTCCCTCAACTCCATTTCAGCCAGTAATTCCCACAAGACAGCTATCTTCTTGTGCTGGGATTGCTCTTCCTCCTGGTGAAACAACAATAATATTTTTAAATATACCAAAGTGCTATTTTCAAAAATTAATTAAGCTGTGAAACACTATGACTCATCAAGTCATAGTGACAAAGGGGAGAAATCTAAGATGCTTGGGTCTGATGGAAGGGAAAGAGGGTTCTCCTGATTTTCTGCTGGATCAGGCTGGATTCAGACCGACAGCACACAGATCATCAGGGATCAGACCCCAGCATTGCTTCCCTTCTCCCACATTTTCATAAAATGGAAGGGCAGAAAAGGAACCTCCCCCATCCTTCAGGCAGTCAGCCATGAGATGGACTCCACTCATTGATCTCATTACCCATGCCAGGGTAATGCCCATAAGCACGTTTTTTGATCAGCACAAATGGCAAAACTATTGAGAAAACACACCATGTGAGCCACAACAACCAAAAAACCATTGCTTATGACAAAGCAAGGTGGCCCTTGATCCACAGGACTAAAGACTAAGGCTTTCAAAATCCAGTTTGGGTAGAAAAAAAATCCACCCCAAAACTCATCAACATTGTGAAACAGAGTGAGTACACAGAAAACAAACAGCAACTGGAGCACTCCTGGACCAGTCTTGGTCTCAACCCCCTGAAACCTTTGCCTGTGTCTTAGTGTTTACTGAATTCTTATGCCTTGGCACCAATAAGAGACTTCAGCACAAGCTGACTGCACAGCCACTGGGATTTTAATGACCAATAAATTATCTGCTGTTTTGGAAAAGCCAGTTATCGTATTTAATTTGACAGCCCCATGCAGGGTGAATTCCATGGACACAAAACAAATGTCAGGCCTCGAGACTAACGCACACTTCCCCAGATGCAAAATACACATCAGTTGCTCTCTTAGGAGGATGGAAAAAGCTAATCCCTCTAAATTATGCAAACCAAGCAGTGAGAGAAGCCTTTGCTTTTAAGAAGCATAAACCACACTACTGCTTTCACATCTGCCTTCTAATTTTTTTGTTTGCTTTTCCATGATATGCAATGCAACTATTTTAAGGTCTGCTCCTGAGTGCCTGCAACTGGCACTTCTGAGAGGGAATTAGGTTCTCATTTCTCCTCAGGACTGCCACCCTGCCACCTAAACACTTATCTTGCTCCTATAGAGAGAGACTTGGACCATGGAAGATCTCTTCCAATCCAACTTCTATTTAATTCTGCATGAAGGAAGACAGTGAGGGGGGAGCTTTTTCTTTTACTCGTCTGGTATCTCATTCAGATCTGAGCTGGAACAGAAACAGAGGAGGAACATCCACTGAACTCTAAGTGCTTTCCAGCTCTGGTTCACATCTGTTGCTAATGTATCTTTACATTACTGGATAGTTTAATAAACAAGGAAGTAAGAGCTGTCCGGTGAACTCGGTCCTATCATTTCAGAACTTGATCCCCGGCTCTGACACGAACCTCTTGCAGAGGCCGGTGTATTTACATGATTCATTCTGCCCATTTGCACATTGAAATAACAACACTTTCTTCTGCCATAAGCCGAGTGGGGAAGTCGGGAGGAAAAGCTCAGAGTAAAAAGTTGGTGCTACTGGAAAGCAGTCTGATGGGGCAGCAGTCACTCTGCTGTCACACGTGTCGGGACACGGTGGCACAGGGCTGGTACTGCTGAGCAGCACTGAGGGAGTGAGAGAGGGAAGGAGAGCACTTGAGATGCTAAAATAAACTGCGGGGCAGCCTTGGCCGGACCCGCTAGCAAGCGCTTACTCAGAATCCATGCAAGTGAACAGCAGCCNGCCGCCCTGGGGCGGGCGGGCGGGGGGCACCTGCCCGGAGCGGTGCGGAGCGAAGGCCGCCCGGAGGGACGGAGCCGGCGGCCAGGAGTCAATACCCGCACGGAAATGGGGAATAGAGCTGCGGAGCGGGGCAGCAGTTCTGCTGCGGGCGGCCGGGAGCTTTCGCGGGAGGCGGACAGCGGTGTCCCGCTCCCTGAGTGTCCCATCCCGCCACGTCCTGAAACAGTTTGTGCCTCGAACTCTGCGTTCAGAGTGAGAGTGATCGGATAGTTACTCTTAGGCAGAAGGAATCAGGAGCATTTAGACGTCAGGGATGACTCGGGACCGGTCTCGATGTAAGGTGTCTTTACTTTTTCTTTTTACAAGCGTTTTTGTACAGGAAAAAGCCTTAGGTTTTTTTTTTTTTCCAAGAAACATGTTAGAAATGCATTTTGTTGTAGAGCGAGGAGTGCTGACATGGGAAGCATCCTACGCCACTGTTAGAATTCGTGGCTAAAGTGGGTACTTCAGCTCAACACCAAACCCCTAACTGGTTGCATTCACACGTAAAGTTCTACCCTGCTTTATGGGGAGACCGACTATTTGACGTTTTAGTCAGGGCTGAGGATCATCATCATGACGATTGCCACGATTTCACTGAAGATCTTAAAGCGTTCTACAATGACAGGCATGGTTATAGATTTTACTGTCCAGGTTAGGGAAATCAAGGTCATGCAGCAGAACTGTGAACACAGATAACTGCCGTGCTCCAAGTGCAGTACCAGAAACTCTGGCATCCTTTTGCTAACCCCGTGCTTTGCTGAATGTTTATGTATGAGCTGAGGCAGCTTAAAAAGGAGCGTTGGAGAACTTTCTGGGCATGGATTTGTTAAGGTACAAGTGCTGAGAGGGTTTTAGGCAACTGCAGCTGAGTAATTGAAACCTTTTTGGAGCTGGAGAGCTCAAGGAAAGATTTGCTATCTGCAGGCACTACTAGTGAGTGCTCACGGCTATTAAATATGTTCTACAAAAAATAACTCCTTGCATGTGATTCAAGTACAGTAAATACATGCAATTTCAGCTGAAAGAGAAAGGAAGAAATAAATAATTAGGAGCCTTGAAAGGCAGGTGCTTGGGGTTGTTAAGTACCTTTTGCAATCGTTCAGCGCCGGTGTGAAGCAAAGAGCAGTAGCCAGAAAAGCTGAAGGTAGGTTCTGCACAAACAGTGCCGAATGTGTCAGTGGTGTTCCTGCAATGTTTAAAGCGGGAGCATAGCATCAATTTTCATGGTTATTTAAGAAGAAGAAAAGAGGAGGGGGCGGGCAGGGCAGAGGGAGAGCCTGGCTCCTTGCAGTTCCATCCTTGTGGTGTTCTTCCCCAGGCTCTGCATTGACGTCACAATGACACGGTGAAGCCGAAGGCAGGAGCTGGGAACGGTTCTTCTGCTTCACTTGTGGTGATTGAGTGAGTTTTGAGTCCACCACTGCGTTCCTTCCAGCATGGCCAAGAGTGCAGAAGTGAAGCTGGCGATCTTTGGTCGAGCTGGCGTGGGCAAGTCAGGTATGTTTGACTTCTGATTTTTTTCTTCTGCTTGTCATCAGTCTAACTTTTTGCTCCCTCTGTGCAGACAAATTCTTCGTAAAAAAGGACGTCTCTGACCTTCTTCTTGTCAGGGAGGTTGGGATCAGGCCAGGAATTCTCTCTTCCTTGGCTTTTCATGCTATTTTCTCTAGGTTCTACCAAGTAAAAGTACTTTTATCACGTTTTAAGAAAAAGCCCAACAACAAAAAACAACAAAACAAACTTCCCAACCCAAATCAAACCCATTTTTCATGAAGTGAGTGGCAACATCATTCTTTTCTTGGGGAACAGAATTAGTAATATTCAATTTGTTTCTTCATAGCTTGTGCTCAATGAAGGCGTGGAATATTATGCTCCCTATCCTCTGTTAAATATTAGATGACTTCTGTAACAGTTGTAATTCTGGCTGATTTCCACAGGAAATTTTAGACTCGGCAACTCAAAGTAAGTTTTGTTCTCAATGCCCTCCTGGGTTTACATATTTACCAGGAAATTAAGGCAACGCCATGTGTAAAGTTTGCATTTGTAGAGATCTTTTGAGAAACAAACATAGTCTGGCGAGTTCATGTGGTAGAGACACAAGGGGGAGGCATAAATGTTAAAAATCCATTTCTAGAGACAGCTTTTCCTCCGGTGAGACGAGGAGCAGAGCGTGAGGGTTGCAGTCTCTCTCGGGTACTTCAGGGGTGTTGCATTAACTTGACAGCTCCATGACCACTCTTAACAAGTCCTTGCACCGCAGGGATGAGGAAATGAGGAGACTGAGCCTAATCTTGCTCCCGTGGCAGTTTGGGAACTGCCAGATACTGTTTATTTTAGAAAAAAAATCTGCACAAGAGAAGGCAGGAGATAGGATGTCCTGGTAAGAGCATTAAGCTAGACTCAGCTGCCATCAACCAGCTCCAGTTCCCCAAAGTGACTTTTGTATTACACATGCCAAGGTTCTGTCCCATAAATGTGTTACAGTTTCACTAACTTGGGGATGGGTTGTTTATAAAAGCACTTTTACCCAGAGGGTATTTTACCAGAACGCTATCAGTAGCTCTGTCAGCTATCAGGAAAAAAGGCGTCTGTGAGGCAGAAGTTCTTAGAGATTATACAGCTTACTCAAAGGCAATGCAGATTAAATTCCACCTTTTTGAACAGAATGCCTGAGGGAATGCTGATAATATACTGGGATAAGTTTAAACTCTTCCTTCTTCCCTGCTGCGCTCACCCCATCCCCTCTTTTGTATTCATATTTCACTGTCCTGCCCAAGTTTTGCAACTTCAGTGGTTCCCCTTTGGGTTTATCTTAGATTCAGTTGATGGTTTCTGTGGTTGTCCAGTCTTTTGGTTGGATTCAAAAGAATGCAAGAGAACATAGAAATATTTGCAGGAAAACTGAAACACTAAAAGAGTCCCCTCTCCCTGGTTTTCTTAATAGTTTGAGAGCTTGTATTTAAAAAATACAAAACTACCTTTTAAGTGCTCCGTTAAAATGCTACACCAGCATAGGATCAACAAGAGCCTTTTTTACCTGTTGTATCCTTTTGGTAGACTTCAATATATACTAGGATAGCATAAATAGTAAAAATGTTTCCCTGTAGTCCTGGAATTGGGTGGGAGACAAAAGAAATAGAAAGCCAATAAAAAACATCCTAGTCCCTTGAACTCTTCCTTCTTTCTCCTTTTATTCCCTTTGAGATGCAAGGGAATATTACATAAAATAAGAATGAGGTCCCCTCTTTTGACTGTGACCATATATATGTGAATCTATGTGGAAATGGAGGCACAAAGAAGGGGGCAGCACAACCAGGTGAATTTAATGGGGTGCAAGTACCACAGAACACTATCAGCTACCTCAACAGAGCAGCAACTGTGCCTCCCAGAACCTCCAGCTTGCTTATGAAAACCCCTCTTGTACATTCCCATAAAAGGATCCAGTTTCAACAGCTTGGCCAACTCCAGAGAAATAAATGTGTGTGTGTGTGTGTGAGGGGGGTGGTGTCTGAAAATACCTATTTGCCTGTAGCCAGCAGTAACAACAGTGGGAGCTGTGAAAGCGCTGTTCCACCTTTGCTAAAAGCAGAGCTGGACACAAAGCACTCTCCAGACAGCTGGGTCTGGTGGGCAATACCCTGCTGGAACAGTGCTGGTGGTGTCTTTTTTAGTGTTAACCATGCCATTCCCTGTCCCTGTGACCAGTTTGTCATGTGTTGTGGAGACAGGACCCCGTGGTCATTGCTTGCTGGAGCAGACTTGGCCAGACAGCTGAAAGAGAAGCCAGACTCTAGAAGCAAGAGCACAAGGCAGGATGCTGGAGCGCACATGCCGTGAAAAGGAGACGCTGGGTGATAAATAGGGCCACTGTAATTGCCAGGAAGCCATGCCAAAATACGGTCACTGGCTTGCTTTCCTGGCTCATCTTTGTGTGCTGAGGAAGAGCCAGGCATTAGGTTCTTGATCTGTGAGTGGCTGAAGCACCTGACAGCGGCTGCGAGGTTACAGACACGCGTTGTGACGCCCTGGAGAGGCTCCTCTGCCGCTTCCTGACCCAGATTTCAGATCAGTGAGTCAAAGCAGCTATGGAGAGAGGAGTGCTGTGTGGACTAAAGCTGTCCCTCATGCATCATGAAAGTCATTAGACCTGCTGCCATTACTGAGAGCTGAGGAGCATCCCAAGCTCATTGTTAATGCCGCTCATCTGTTCAAAGGGTGAAAGATTCCCTGTTCTACAAAGCCATCCCTTCCAAGACTCTCCCCAGCATGAGGT
Source organism: Aleadryas rufinucha (assembly GCA_013397815.1). Classification (NCBI taxonomy): domain Eukaryota; kingdom Metazoa; phylum Chordata; class Aves; order Passeriformes; genus Aleadryas; species Aleadryas rufinucha. The sequence continues at coordinate 31,446 of VZTH01007204.1, read as the reverse complement.
GGGGAAACCAGAACACTGTTCACAAGTCTTAATAGTGAGAGCATCTCAAAAGAGTTAAATCCAGGGAAAAACAAAACTTTACTCCACTTTCTTGCTGCTTATCAAGTTCCCACGGTTCAAAGGTTTAAAAACCAAACAGGAGGCAATAGCTGATGTGAGTGTCAGCTTTTCACTGTTCTCCTTCCTTGCCTTGTCTCCTCCTGCCTGCTGGAGAAGACCAGCAGAGTGGCTGATCAACTCACCTGTCCTGTTTTGCCCTTTTACTTAATGCAGACCTAGACCTTTCAAATAGGAAAAGAAGAGCAAACCAGCTCAGAAAGAGGCACAGAGGAGTTCCCCCAGCTCAGAGTTACGCTGAGTAATGGGCCAACTCATCAGGTACAAGCATCCCAACCTGCTCTCACACAGTGGACTAGATGCTCCTCCATTCACCCCGTTCTTACTGTATAAAAGCTGCATAAACATTGTTTTAAAACAGCTGAAAAAAACCAGATGAGGAGCTCTGCCTGAGCCAAGGAGCACTTCGCAGCTGCCTCACTCGGGAAGAGGAGGAAGTGCTCTGTGGGTGGGAAGGGACATTGCTAAGACCTGCTATAGATAAAAGGGCTGTACCTCCTAATTTGGGCTGGAGTCAAGCAGCACTGAGGAGGGGAGAGAGCTTTTAAAGTCTTTTTTCTTTACAGCCAAGAGGAGCTTGGATGGAGCAGAGAATGAAAGTTGAAGTGAATTACTTAAACACTGCTGTTTAAATTGTTCTTTCACTGAATCCTACAGCTTCATTCCTATGGTAACAAAACTGAGGATTTCCTAAATAGCTCCTTTTAAAACTACAGTAGTAGCAATTAATAAAGACTTAAAGGCCTTGTTCTTCCATGTCATCACAAGACACAGAATGTGCCCAGAAATGTAGAGAGGGGTGAAAATGCATGAACCAGGAGGAGAAAAGCAGGGCTGGATAACACTGCATGGCTGATGCTTTTCCAACTCATAACTCAATTGACTATGAATGCTCAAAATACCTCTGCTTAGGAGCCTTTATATTTTGGCCAAAAAAGAGACAATGTCCAGCTGCAGCGTGTGCTGTCCAACTTGCCTTTTTGCTGCCTGTGTGCCAGGCTGAACACTCCAAGTTTCTGTGCTAGCAGGAGTGGTTTGCCCAGCCCCTGGCAGATGCAGTTCTCATCTGTCTGGATGGGCTGTGTAGCTGCAGCCAAGGAATGGGACATGGAACATGGAAGTGTGTGGGGGTTCCACTGTGGGTTCAGCAATGGGAAGATCCTGAAGCTTCCCCCAATAAATGTGTCAGCAATTAGTCAACAGCCTAATTTATCGGGGAGGCTGTTGATTAAGGAGCTTGTATCTGTGTGGTAAGGTCACAATGCAACTTATTTCACCAATGCATGAACCTGGGGCTCACCCTCTAATTAGGCATCAGCATCATCCACTGCACAGGAGCTTGGGAAGGTCACTGCAACACAACTCTTTGCTTGCAATATTACTTGCTCCAAGGGGACACATTTGTATTCTTTTTGGGGAAGAAATAATCTTAAAATTAGTGCCCTAATTGCTGTTATGACTTATACACCTACATGCACAGCCCAATAAATTAGGCTTACACAGGCTTCCCCCAATAAATTTGTCAGCAAATCATTGCTTGTGCAACCAGGTACGTGAGGCACGGGGCTTTTGTCACCTCTTGATCCAGCAACAGCTCAGATGCTTCCATTTGGGCAAAAAGGTGACCAGAAACGTGGTTTTGGTAAGTGTCACCTCACAAAGAGCCTGTGCCATCACAGAATTTAAGATCTCAGCAGCTCCAGTCATTTTGGAGTCAGAGCTGGGAAAGTCCTGAGCAGACACATATTTTTATCTGTTGGCTTGTGCTGTTTTCCCACCCCTAAACCAGGATGGGGGAACGCATCTGGGGGAAAAATACCTGGTGCTGAAAGTTCCTACAGAACAAAACCAAGCAGCAGCCAAGCCAGAGAGCCCTTCAACAAACCTGTGGTTTGTTTGCATTATTTGAGGATATGTCTGAAGCACACTACCAGGGATCACTTCCCAGCTGCAAGGTCTGGGCATGTGGGAAATAGAAGTGCATTCATTGTCACCTCAGCCCCCATTCAGAGAACCCTGTGGGTTACTTGGGAAGGAAGCCCAAAGTGATTTTTTTCTACTTCACAAATCCCTGCTCATATATTTCCCCCCATTAGTTGCATTTCAGGGACTTTTGCAGAGGAAACATGAGTTATTGAGGAGTGATTAGTTATCAAGCTCACAGCTCTGCTAGTAAGGCAGGGAAGGCTGCCACAGGATCTTCAAAGTCCATGCTACACCACCTGATGTATGGAGGGAGGATTACTGTAATAAGGTGCCTCTGAAATCCAGAAATGTGGGTGGAAAGAGACTGGATTTTCTCTCGTGGGTTTTTTTTTTTGTTTTCTTTTTTAACTTACACTAGTGTAGTAGATCAGTTGGCTTTTTTTTTCCTTTATTCTTAGGAATGGCAATGACAACCAGATGCTTAAGTGATTATTCAGTGATCAGGTTGAACACAGGTTTTTTAATCATCTTGTACTATTTTGCTGGTAAAGCACTCATAAAACACTCCCACTTTCTGCATTCTCTGGTTTTACACTTTCCAACCAGCTCCAGGTTCTCTGAAGGTACTGTGCATGTAGGTGTACAAGTCATAACAGCAATTAGGGCACTAATTTTAAGATTATTTCTTCCCCAGAAAGAATACAAATGTGTCCCCTTGGAGAAGTAATATTGCAAGGAAAGAGTTGTGTTGCAGTGACCTTCCCAAGCTCCTGTGCAGTGGATGATGCTGATGCCTAATTAGAGGGTGACCCCCAGGTTCATGCATTGGTGAAATAAGTTGCACTGTGGCCTTACCACACAGATACAAGCTCTTTAGTCAACAATCTCTCTAAAAACTGCATTTGTTGATTCTTGTGCTAGAGCTAAAGAGAAGGAACACCAGGAACCTGGGCTAGACATACAAACATTTGCTCTGCTTGTGTGTGTAACCTCCTCCCTTTCCTCTGCCTGTTTGCCTGTCCATGGTTCACCAAAGCCTTGCCCTTGGTGTAGTAGAAACCATTCAAGCTCTGCTCGACATTTGATCTTCCTTCTGGCTGACCATGAAATAACAAAATGCAGGATTTCTCTCACCAAATGCCAACGTTGTTCAGTCGAGCATAGCTGCCTCCCCTGTTCCATCTCATTTAACCACATCTGACATCAGCTCTACCTGTATCCCCTCTGAGCAGCTGGGGGCAGCTGTTAGAGCTAAGACTAGTCCTGCTGTTCTTTTTTTTATGTTTAGGTTGGGCTAAATATAGCCTGCTGTTTGATTACTGGGGAAGGAATGCCAGGATTCAAGATTTATGTGTGCAGCACGAATTCTTCCCTTGGCCTGTGCCTAGCCACCCCCTGCAGCCCTTGCCTTGATAAGATAGCTGCCCTGCCCACTTGTCTCCTGCAGCTTTGCCAAAGGAAACTGCAAAACTTCCTGGTGGAGTCCCAGGAATGGTTTCTCAGGGCGTGGGGAAGGCCCTGACCAGTGTTTGGGTCAGTCTGCTGTTCCCCACCCAAGGGTGCCACTGAATGCCCTGGTGTCTCCCAGGCCACTGGGAGGTCCTATCAGAACCAGCAAGGTTTTTATTCTTCCACAAAATTGTTGTTTACCTCCCTGATAGCTGAAGTTTCTGCATCTACTTTTTTGCCTTGCATCTACTTTTCTTGCCTTGTTTCTTCTCGGCTGTCGGCCTCCCCTCTCCCCCTGCCAGTTCCCTGGAGCTGTACATGTTCCCTAGGGACTGCATACAGTGAAACGGCTTTGTACTTCACAGGAAAACTTTGTATTTGCAGTTCCTCTCTCACCCTGCTCACTTTGGGCTTCCTCCCATCTCTGTTTCTCATCCCCAGCTCCTTCTTTGCCCACACTGTCAGTGCATTGTGCATCATCGAATTCTCAGGGCATGAGATCCAGATGAGCTAATCCTGGCAGCAGTGGTGTGATGCAGCAGAGAACAGTCACTCTGAAGTGGTTCCTTCTGTCCTGGAAACCATTCCTTGACGTGGACTTTGAGGGTGTTCCAAGCTTTGGCTGCTCCAGGCAGCCATTGCATGGAGCCAGCTTTGCACAGGTTAAAAAGGGAAGCAGAGTATATCTGTACATAGCTAGTCTTGGTCACAGAAACGGGTAAATTTACCTATTTTGGCTTTGTGGCAGAGCAGGAGAAACAATTTATGTCTGTATTTCTCAAGCAAACTCTTTTTCAGCATTTATTTCTGTGCCACCCTTGAACCTTGCACATTTACAGCACCCAAAAATAAATACGTTAGGTGTATGAAAAACTAACACTGCCTTAAAGAAGGAGGATCAATGAAATGTTTTAGGCTCTGGCTGAGCCCTGGTTGCAGGGCTGTGATTATCTGCTGGTGACTGAGGGTGTTTGTACCCTCTCACCACACGCCTGGCAGGCACTCCCAATGCTCTGGTGAGCAGGAGAAACAAAGAATGGCAATGAGGGAGCAAGGGAACGATGGCATCCTCATCCATTTGCTGCTTTTATTCCAAGCCTGTGTTTGCTCAGTGTTACTGGCAGTCTTTTATACACCCCCTGCTGCAGAGGCAATTACAGCTTTGGGCAAGGACATCCCTCAGCTTCCCTTCCCTCTCCACAGGGAGCGTGAGGGGTGCTGATGGAGCGCTTCCCATTGCCACTCCAAAGTTATGGAACTCCCACCTCACCAGCTCTCAGCCTGGCCCTGCTGTTTGAACCCACATTTCTTTCCATCCACCTCGGACCAAACCAGCCCCTCCTGTTTTCACTGACTCCTACCTCTTCCTGGAGACAGGAAAATAACCGAGGGAGGTGCATCCGTTTCTATCGCCTTTTCACAGTTCTGAACGGGAAAAAGTTCTTTTTATGGCCATTTCCCACCAGGTAGAGCATTCCCACTGCTGGAGTTAGTCTGCAGCTGTTACAGTTTCTAATGGATTTGCCATGTAGGTGTTGGGAAGTGCCATATATTACGGCAGTGATGCTGTAGATAACTCATATTCTACGCATACAGCACGAAAAGATGAATGGCAAGAGAAGCACGAAGCCCTGGGGAAGGAAGTAGTGGATACATTAAACATATGTGCAGCTTTAAAATGTCACAGAAATTGGCTGGAGCCTCCAGCTGCCTTTCCAGAAACGTTAGACAGTAGTCTGCGCTCAGGAAAATGAGGGAATATGTTGAAAACATCCAGCCTGGGTTTGGGAGCGCAGGGAGCTGCTGACATTCCCGGGTTGTGCTGCTGCTGCTGTGCTGGGGTCAGCAGCAGAGAAGCTGCAGACAAGCAAGGGCAGAGGCCTGGAGCAGTGGTGTTGCCACTGGTGGGATAAGTGGCTTGAAAAGTTTTCAGGGTGGAAGGATGCAACTGGGCAGTGCAGAGGATGCACTCTCCCGGGGAGGGAATTTCTTTGGTGCTTGGGCAGCACTGTGGCTTTCCCAAGGGCTGTGGGAGCAGTGGCCAGCATCACAGCCCTCCTGCAAGGCAGGCCACTGGGACCGGCCTGTATGGGAACCGAGGTGAAGGAACTGATAGTCCCAAGTCACCGAGGGAATTGTGTGTGACTCAGGCATTGCCAAAGCTCCTTTCCATGGCTTCTCTTCAGGGCCAGGGCTGCTGAGATCCAGCCTGATGGATGGCTCCCAGGCTGGCAGCATCTGAGCCCCAGCCCCTGTCAGCCCCACGGGATCCTTGTGACCCTTTATGGCTCCTCTACTGACATCGTTCTCTGACAGCAAAATAAAGCACAGAAGCAACATTTGTTTTCATTAAAAACATATTTGGCAATCCTGTCTTTCACTGCTTCCCCAGTAGGGCTTAATTTCATTTTGGCCCACAGGACCACAAGCACAAAAGGAGCTTGTCTTTCCTTCCTTTCTCCCCTTCATGTGGCTGTCCTTTCCATCCAGCTCTCAGTCTAAAGCTAATACAGTCTATCAGAGATTTGCACAACCCTGCTCCAGAGAGCTGCTTTTGTCAGCAGCTCATCTCTGTGCCTGCCCTGGGAAACCAAAATCCCACTCCCCACAGCAGTGGGAGCCAGTTACAACCATGATCTTTTCCTGACCTACCCAACAATTGACCCAGAGGAGTTTTACAAATGAGAACTTCAAAAGTGTCATTCAAAGCAGGAAAGTGTAGGAAAGAATTAGAAGCTGAAAGATCAGAGTGAGCTATTTATTTTTTCACTGCAGAATAAATTGAAAATTATTGAAGAGTCACCACAGAAGAATGCAGTATTAGACCCATGGGTGGCAGAAAAAACACACAAACCAAAAATCCCCACCAAACCCCACGCTCTGTTGGACATGGGAGTGTGAGTGCCAAAACAAACACCTTGTTAACCAGCCTCAGTGGCAGAGTCTGTGATGCCAAGCCCTGCTGCTTAACCCAACTGGATTCTTGTGGTTATGTGCACTGGAGCTGGTTCTCCTCCAGGCTGATTTCCAACATGAAATAATTTAATAGTGACCCACAATATGACTTGGTCTGTTAGATCTACTTCCAGGCACAAAGTTTCAAAAAAAAATTTATCTCCAATTAAGAAAATTTGACCTTTATCTACGAGAAGCATGGTTGGTCTCAAGATAATACAGTGAGCTGTGTCCTGGATAGTCAAACACTCATACACTAATCTTCAGTCTCCCATGGTAATCTCAAATAATTACACCTCATGCAAGAATAGTCTTTTGTCAGTATTCAGTGTAATTAAACCAGTCTAGTTCTCACCACCCACCACCATGTATCCTCAGTGTCACTTTGGTAATTTCTTGGCAAATTTTGCAGTTTCTGACCTGGCACGTGGAATAACCAAGCCTCTCTCATGAAAACAAACTACCTCTATTTTAAACATACTCAGTCTGACTGTTTTCTTCATTAATTTGCTATTTAGGATCTAGCGTGAAAGAGGCCCCTGAGATTTAAGTCAGTACCACTGTGGTGGAAATTCACATAGTGTTCAGTGCAGACTGGGAGGAGTTTGGGAGCCTGTATTAAAACAAATACTTCTATAGTCTGGACAGGTCTTATGTATAGTTCTGCAGACTTCTAGGACTCCACAAAAAAGAACAGACCCTATTTCCACCCTTTTTCTGCTTGAAAAGGCAGATATATTGGATTCTCAACTAAGAAAAGAGCTTTGCCTGTTATGTTTTCTTAGTCTCCCTCTTCAGAATAAACCACCAAAATATATAGAATTTTCTTTATTTTATTTTCATGAAGAAGCCTCAGTAAAGTTGCCTTTTTCCTAAGCAGCTCCAGCAGCTACAATGTGTATTTATCTGTAAAATCACTTGCAGCCACTGATGTTCATGGTACAATCAGCATCAGCTCTGGAGCAGGATAGTTTGGCATCCCCGTAAAGATGAGGCAAGAGACAGACCATGGAAAATGCAGAAGAGCCTCTGAGCAGTTTCTTAAATGCTAACATTTTAGAGGTATGAAAAGTATCATGATTTTCCTGCAGGTCTTCACACCCAGCTGGACAAAGTTTCAATATTATTAAGACTAATTCCATGTTCAGTGTCATAAATCTCGCCTCACATTAGGTCTGTATCTAGAAGACTTTTTATTCACCTAAAATAATTTTGCATGGCTCATTTTAAAGCATTTCTGCAGCTGCTAAACATTTACTAAACAATGCCTCATAGTAAGCTGTGAAAATGTAAATGTCATCCAGTCTGAGGAACTTTTTTTGCACATCAGGGAATTAATTTCTGTTCCCAGTGCCACAGCACGGACAGGGACCGGCTGCAAATAGAAGTAGGGGACTCAACATGAGAGAATGACCTTCACAGCTGAGTTAAAATGGTACATTACCACCTTAGATCCTACCTCTGGTTTCTGCACAGGAGGTGGCTGACAGGCATGTTGTTCAAAAAGGCAGGAAAATACAAAGACCAACAGCAGGAGTTGGAACAGGGCTTAGAGAAACATGCTCATGACAAAAGTACCTTGAAGCTTGGTTGTGCACTCTTATTTTCTGTTCATTCCCATTAATACTGCTCTTGGTGAAGGTTAAAATGCTTTTGTTGTGGATAACAGGACAGAGGATTGAAAAAAAGGCTTTGGTTTCAAGCATGAGCAATCTGACATCGTGTGTTAAAAGCACTAAGTCATTGTGCAATTCCAGGACCTCTCTGTTCGCTTCAGCAGGTGACTCTTAAAGTCAGGGCTCTACAGTCCTGTGACATTCTAAAGGTATATTCAGAACACTTTGAACCTGCTGATTGCAAAAGTGCTCTCAGATCTCAAACTGAGATCAGGAAGAAGTTTGCAGGCCAGTCACGAACAGAGGATGCTCAGGGTGACTCCCAGAGCACTCCCAGTGAGAGCAGTTCTGCACCTGGGTGACTTTGTGAGGGCTAATCCAGTAACACCTCTGCAGTTTCTGAAGAGTCTTAAGGATGCTTTTCATGATGCTGCTCTTGTATTTGGAGAACAAAATGAATGTGGTGGGTTTTTGGGGGTTTTTTTCCAGTATGAGTATTGACCTGTAGAAGAACTTATCTTCCTGAGGTTTGGAGCACAGTGGCATTCTCTAGTTCCCAGCTGGACTGCAGGCTTTCTGAGGAGCAAGGAGTGTCCCAGAGAAGCCCAAAAAACAGCCTGGAACAGTGGATGAATGCATGGAGGTGCTGGGTCACGTGGGAATGGGGACTGTCACTTGTACAATGCCTAATTCCACCTTCAGTTCATCCCTGTACCTCTCAGCACAACATCACAGCCACTGCTTCTAAACAAAGGAAAACTGTACCATTAAAACAAATGCTGTTCACCACCTTGCTGTAGGGGGGCTTGTGCCACCTGTGTCTCCTGAAGCTAAATCAGATCCCTCAGCCTGTGCATTTGAAAGAAAACCCTGTTGCCTAAATATCATCACACAGGTGGGTGCACTTGGCTCCACACTTTCAGTGTTAGATGAGCCTGGAGCCTGGGCTGTCTGTACTGTTGTACCCTGCAGCCTCTGCAGGGTTTTCTACCCTGCTACTCTCAGCAGTGCAGAACCTGTCCAATTCCAGGTACCTCGTGAACACTCGAGGATTTCCTTCCTCATTGAATAATTTCCCCAGTGACGAACATTTTATGTCCTTCATTGCAAGGGGGTCAGAGTAGATGGCTGCAATAACCCTTCCTGGCTTGAAAAATATGATCTTGTTGACCATGAGTATATTAAATTAAGAATCTTTCCCTGGTGCTTAGTGGATTTTTTTTTTCTTTCTCTTGAGCTAAAACACTGCTATAGTCATGATCCTCTCCTCTGGGCCACTTCCCTTTTCCTCAGTAGTGTTTGTATTCTATAAATCTGCTTATTCCTACACACTAACCACATGGAGCCCCCAATTCATTTTGTGTGGCACATGATCTTCATATCACTGTTATGAAATCTTTTTTTAAGATATAATATTAAGCACCTAAGGAAAAAAAAAATTATATAACAATCTGTGTTTGTGTTTTATTTAACATATAACTTCATGGCAGTAGTTGAAAGCATTCTCTGAGTCAATGTTTGCACTGCGCTGCAGGGATGTTAATGGGAACATCCAAATTTTATGCATTTGAACTCATTAAAATGAACAGCACAATTTGTGCAGCAGTGGCTTATTTGCAAGAGCAGGGATTAACAGGAGCACACAGAAGAGCAGAATACAGATGCAATTTTCTCACGTGGAGATCAGAACAAAAATACAGAGCTTTGCAGTGGCCCCTGCTAACGTGAATATTTTTACCTCTGAACAAGGTGTAAGATTTGAAAACACACTGGCAAATAAAGAGCTTGCACAGAGGAGATCTGCACAGATCAAAGAGGAAATCTAAAAGCAGTCAGTTTTAGAAAGACAAACCTTAAGTTAACACCCTTGGAAGATGAAAAAGCAAAGTCACAGAGGGTGAGCTTTAGTTACAACTCTTCAAAACTAGATGAAAATTTCAGAGGATTATTTGCAAAGCTAATAAAGAACATTAGTTATGGAAAATTAAAGATTAATTCAAGGCTGCAGAAAGTGCTAGACTAAATAACCTTGTGCAGTGTCCTGAACAAATGCTGTGGCCCTCATGGATGGGAGGAGGTTGATACATGAAAATAAATGAAAAAGCCTGTGTTTGTTTCTGTGGGCTTTGGAACAGGGCCATCAGCAGCAGGATCAGTCGTGCCATGGACCATGCCCGCTCTTCCTCCTCCCAGGGAGGAAAGAGGATGTCTGGGGTGGCCCCACAGCCAATGCCAGCAGACTCTCAGAAGGTAATAGAAGGTATTGCAAGACAAAACACAGTTTGAAAGCAAGCATTGTAAGGGCAAAATCACAGACCCAGTAAAAGCGTGGTGTGCTATTTCCTCAGTCATAGGTGCTGCATTGTTTTTCATTCAAACTCTAGAGCCCTTCCTACAAACTCTCTGAAAACACATCATCTGAAAAAGTTAAGAGTTCACATATTTTTTTCCACCCCTGCCTTGCAGCAACACTGGACTTTATATGGCTCAGCACTAACATACCCTTGCAGTAGCATGGATTTCACATACTGAGGACACACTGGATAAAACCACAAAGGAACTGATTTCAAGGTGATCTGACCCAGGAGTCGAACCCAGACCTTTCCAGCCCAATCTAGACCCTGACTCCTTGGACCAAGGACTCTTCCTGCTGTCTGAATGATTCAAACTGCCCCTATCAGCATGTTTTATTTTTCAGTCACATAAATACAGATTCACCACAACCTTCTGTCTTCATCTCCTAGATACAAACACTTAGCAGAAGGCTTCTTATCACAGGACAGCAAGAATATGCCCACAGTCACAGAGATTTTCTGTTCAGCAGCAGTGTGGTACTTCTACATGAGCCTGGTTTGGACTGCTCAGAGGAGCAAAAAAAAGGTGGTTTGCTAAGAGTTTTGGCAATTAAAATAACGAGGAGCCAATGCTAATGAATAGCACACAACAGGTCAGGATCATAGGTTCGATGACAGGAGCTATTCAGCTGTGCTGCCCCTAAATGCTGACCTGTGTGAGTGAAATCAGTGTGGCTCCTACATTTCTTTGGCAGGGATGAGTGTCATCTGTCAGGATAAGCCTCAGTTTTCAGTCTGAGAGGTGGAGCTGGAAACAAAACCTCTTAACATAGCCTTAAATAGTGGCAGGGTTGTACCAGGGCCCTTCTGAGTTTCTTAGGACCTTGGTTAGGTTTAACTATTCAGACTTGACATTTCCACACTGGGTGACTGCTCCAGGCTGCTTTTTTTACTGGGAGATGGCTGCAGAAGCAGCACAGACATTTCCAAGAACAAGATTAGGAAAACAAAAAATAGCTGTGTGTCTGTGTTAAAAAATACTCTTGTAGCAACTTTGCCCAGGTGTTTGAGTATTATCAGTCCCCAGAGCAGGAACACAAAATATGACAAGAGTGGGGTCAGAATGTCAGCAGGGGAATTCTTTTTCTTTGCCTCTGAAAGTGTACCTGTGTTTGGTAGCAAACCAACGCCTCTGGAAAGTTCCAAGCTGTGTTTCACATGCTGGAGGTAGAAGTTAAATTCTCCTCCTGAGTTTATCCTTATGGAAGACATTCCAGCTCTAGATATAGGACACTTGCTTTTCAAGAAGCTGTGTAGGGAAGAAAAATTGGGCACAGACGCTCTGAAGGAGCGGTGAAGTGCACGGGAGACGAAAGTCCCAAGAAATGAAGAGCAAACAGCAATTTAGGATTAGGTTTGTCTTTCCATTGGCTTATCTGAAACAGATTTGTCTCGGGAAGCAGTTCTGGAAGCTAAAAAAATGCAGCTCCCAGCCTCAGAGATTAGTGGCAAATTCTCAGTTGTTTTACCTCATTTCTGCACATCACTGTGAAACTCTGTCCTCCGTGCTTGGGCTCTGATGGAGCTTTTTACACTCTGCATCTTTTCTCCATCCAGTGCAACTAGAAATAAGGAATGAATCCAACTCAGCCTGCTGAGCAGTGTCACAAGACACTGGCAAAGGGATGTGTCCCTCCTGCTGCTGCCTGTGGCGTGGTTCTGCTGTGGAGAAGTGGAGATCTCCTGTCTCAGGGGCTGTCAGACCAGCACAAAAAGCCCTCAGCCCTGTGCTTTGGGTTATATCTCCAGGAGAAGGTTTAACATTACTACAGGGAGTATAAACACATAGGGAGATGGATATACATGCACACACACTGATATATAAATACATATATATATATATATGAGAGATATGTATCTCCCCAATTATCTCATGACACTTGGGGTTTGTGGCCTCATATCTCCAGTGTCTTTTGAGCAGCTTGGGCAGAGCCCCCAGTCCTGCCAAAAAAATTCCAGTTTCCCAGCAGAACAAGGGGTTTATATGGGCTATTTATGAATTTAAGAAACTAAAGTGCTGAAGAAAAAAAGCCTGCCTCTATAAGGGTATCATTTATTTTTCTATTTTATCTACTTTCCTACACAGAAGCCATTCCAGAAGAGTTATTTTTTCATCCACTTCAATTCAAAATCAGTTGCTTGAGGCTTTTTTTTTTTTTTTAGGCTTTTTAGTGCCAGGCTGGAATACCATGTTCAAGTGAGGACAGTGAGCAGCTTGGGAAGAAATCCTAATATCCTGAGTATATACCGTGGAGCAGTAGCCCCAGAAACCATTCTCAGTGCATTAAATTAATTTTGGGTGTTCACCTTACTTCTAGATGTTTGTCTTAGCTAAATGCCTGTAGGACTCTTAAAAGAATTAGTGAGCCAAATGCCTTCCCAAGGTTTAGCACATGCAGAGCAGTGAGGAAGCCTTTGGTTACCCCCAGACTCCAGTTTAGGCTGCCCCAAGCGATGAGTGAGGGGCATTCTGTGCACTGGGCATTTGCATCAGCTCAGCAGGACACTGCTGTTCAGCTTTGGTGGAACTTTAGAGCCTGTTTTATTGCAGCAAGGGCAGCAGTGTGATGAATCTCTTCAATAAATCTCCTCTGATGGATTTGCTGGCACCTTCCTTAGATTAGGGGTGGAAAGTTATCTCCCTGTCAAAGCTCAGCACATTTACCACCAACACAGGCCCCATCTAACACCTTTAGTGCAGTTTTAATGAGGAAATTTGTATTAAAAAATGCATTTTCTCTGTGGGGACGCAGCATAGATGAGCATTATGTGCATGCAGTGAATGACACAGCACTGACAAGAGTTTTTATTTGGTGTTACCCAAAGTCAGAGCCTTATACACAACTCAATAACAGTCCTTTCTGCTGTATTTTCCAAACCACAATGCAACAAGTGAATAAATGAGTGCTCTGGAGTTTATCTGCTGCTGAAACAAGCTGTGGAGGAAATAATTCATTTAAGGGCAACTTCAATTTCATCTTCACTCAGAAAGTGAGCTTAATGCAATTTTTCTTTATAAAGTAACTTCCTCTGCACTTCCCTTTGTGCTGCAGTGCTGCAATACTGAAGCAAACTGGCTGACTGGCATTTTTCCACCTTGTCCAAAATTGCCATGAGGAAAAATCTGTTATCCCAGTGAGAATAAGGCCAGTTTCAATTTTGCAGAACCCTAAAACCCTGGGAGCATGTCCACTTTTGGACTTTGGTTTGTGCATTACTAGGAGAAAACCAGGAAAAAGAAAAGGCATGGGTTGGTGTGTAGTTCTTGATCCTATGTGTCATGAGATCTCTCTTAAACTGTACCTTGTTTTCTTAAGCCCTGAGTCTGTGGAGCTGAAAACTTAACTAAGATCCATTTATAGGGCAGCATCAGGAGCCTATGCAAGTGTTAAGTTAATCATTCTGACTGCTGCCTGGATGAAACAGAACCTCCCTTCAGTGTTTGTCCCTGTGCACAGGAGTTTTAGGGTCTGAAATTCCCTGGATCTATCCTAGGTTTTCTGTTCTCTGTTGCAAAGGGGGTTTTTGATGGATTGCCGCTGCCTCCCCTTAGTATCTCTTCTTTTCCTGTTCCCTTCAAGACATCCCTTTGCTGAAGAACAGTGGGAAGGGGTCTCACAGCTCTGCTGCCTTTCCTGGGGACTCATCCTTCCACCCTGGATGCCTTTGTGTCAGACTTTTCCTGCTCAAACCTTTGCTTTGCTCACTGATTCATCATTTCCCCTGTGGCTTGCAGGAGCATGAAATTAGTACTTGTATTAATCTGAGGCATACTAATTTTACACCTATAGCAAGTGATAAAAGTCTGATCTTTAGCAAATACACAGGAGATCTCCACAGATCTGGAACGTCACATTATTTTTCTAGTTCTTTCTGGAAGCTTTCCCTCAACTTATTTCCATATTTTTGCATATGAAAAAGATACAGGTGATTGTGAGAAGAGCTTGAGCCTTCTTGAGCAGTGGTCTTAAAATCTGTTTAGAAAGGAAAGAAAGTAAACTGCTTTACTGGTTTGATACAGAGTGTTTTGTCATTTTCCTCCTATGGTATAGGAGGACAGCACCTCCCTGCCTTTTTGGATCTCCTAGGGAATCTTAATCTGACTTGTGGTGTCACTCATACCAATTCTCATGAATGTTCCAAGCTACTCCCAGTGAATTTTAACTGCTAAAGAGAGCAGTTTAATATGAATACAAGTGCAAGGATCGTGTTTATGTGCACGGAGCGAATGAATGACAGTTCTGAAGTCCAAGTGTGTCTACACCAACAGTTAATTAGCAGCCAGGAAAAAACCACACATTTCAATATTTAACCTTGAAGTCAGGCTGGTGCAAAGGTCTGAAGTAACATTGCAATGTTCTCCAGTAATTGTGTCTCAAAATGAACCACAGTGAGCTGTTGTTGACAGCAAGAGACTTTGGTCCTTGTTTTCCAGCATCTCCTCCTAATTCCCCTGCTGTTTATTATACAAACTTTGAAAAGCTCCCATCAATTTGGAGTTACTTCTTCTCTTATGCTGGAAAAGGTTTTATGAAGCTCAGAGAAATGCTTAAAGTCATTGTTTTGGGGCAGCTATATAAGTGCAAAGTGTGGATGACAGAGAAAATCCCCTGGGAACAGAGTAAAAGAAGGGGAAGGTGGAAAGCAATTCCTGCACTCCTGTTTCAGCTATTAAGATTTCTTCTGTTTGTGTGTGAGGTTTCAGAACACACCTGTAGTAACATTTTCAAACTTCCCTGCATAATCAGGGTGGCTGAGCACACATCTCCACAGGCTTTCAAACAAAGCTGAGATTTTCACAGCATCTGCTGCAGAAAAGGCAGCAAATGTCAAAAAACATTGCAAGTTAAGTCACGAGAGATGGCAATACTTTTGTTACTAAAGGAGACTGCATCTGGCTGTCAGCCGTCTAGATGATTTTATATGCACTCAGCTCCACAAATCAAAAAGCTTCTTGAGTTAATCTATTTCAAAGGTCCCCATCAAAGAAAAACGACCGAGCGGCACTTGAAGTCTCAGCACAGGTATTAAAACCAAACAAACAAACTTGGCACAAAAATACTGTTTTCCTGACAGAGGACTCCTTCCACCACAGTCACAGCACTGTGGGGTAGTTTTTCTTAAGGCTGAACAGATGAATTGTGTCTTAAAGTCTATGATCTAGAAACTTCTGCAACAGGTTGACCACACAACCCAATGCCAGTGAAATGGAGAACAAAATCTGAGCAGTTGCATTTGTTTACTGAAGTTACTGGCTTATGTTTCATTCTGCTTCTGCCTGGCTCCTTTCTTTTGCAAGGGCACTTTATCTGGAAGGCACAGCTCTGTGCTGGCTGGGCCATCCATAAGGTGTTCTTTTCCCTTGGAAGCAAGGGTATTCAGCCCTTATAAAAGAAGATAACACACAAATGTGCCTATTCAGAAGTCTAATAAAATTTCAGGCTAGGGCTATTCAAAGCGTTGCAGGTTTGTGGTTTTGTTTTTAGTTTTGGGGTGTGTTTTTTAGTTTTCATTCATTGGGAGGTTTTTTGGGGTTCTAGTTCTTTTTTTTTAAGCAGTCACCCAGATTCCTAGGTAAAAAACCTTATCTGTCTGTAGCCAGGCAGCAGAAAGATTTGTCTCCCTGTAAACAAATACTTCAGCTACACCACTGTGCTTTAAAACATCCTTATCAAAACCCCTGTGGGATCTTCAAAGGAGCTCTACCAACCTGAGCACTCAGAGCTGGTAATTTTAAGTCCCTCAGTTAAGAGTGTTACACATTAAGTCACTAAAGAAGGAGGTGTGCAGCCACTTGTGCCCAAGGCCAGGGTGATTTACTCTGAGCTGTAAGACACCCTTTGCCTGTATCCCTGTGTGCCAGAGGGGCACAGGTAGCCAGGAGATTATCCAGACCTCCACTTCCCAAGTTTCATGATTTTCTATGTAGAGCAATCCTAGTTTTAATCCCAGAAGTCCCATGTCTCCCAATAGGGACTGCAAACTGGGAAATAGAAGTCTGAGGGTTCTCTCACTCCTTGTGTGGTCTTGGCAAGTCACAATCGTTCGCTACCTCAACTTCTCCCTGTCCCTGGAGAACACAGTACCTTTTAATTTCCTGCCTCCTCTTCAATTATGGCAGGGCCCAGCAAGCCCCAGCAGAGATTAGAGGGTTCTTCTCTCTGCTGTTTGCTAGAAGGCAAACAAAAGATGTGCAAAAATCAGCTGATGTTTGTGTAGCAGCGAGGGCCCTGTTTGCAGTGCACCATATGGATGCAGAGTTCTCGTCTGGCATAATCCCACCAGCAGATGCCTGAAGAAGCAACTGCTCATCTGAAGTTTTTACTAGAGGAACCTCCCATTTCCTCTACGCCACAGCCTCCTCCTTCCCTAACATATGGAAGTTAAATGTAGCTATGACTCAGGGGAATGTTCATCCTTAAATTTAAAGAGCTTTCCCCGAGTGCCCTTTCTGCGAGGAGTTTTCTTTGTCACGTTTCTTAGAAACCACTTGCAGAGTTCCTGTGCTTCTGTAGACTGTATTTTATCTGCAGCAGGAAGCCATTTGCTTGTACTAATGTTGTGATTTTGGGCACAGGTTTGCTGATCATCAGGGCTGGCTTCAAGTAAAAGCTTTAATATCAGCCCAGGAGAAGAGTTTTGTTCTCCCACTTTTTTATCTGCAAGAAACACTCTGGAAGATGCAAGGTAGCCCTAATGGGAAGCAAACTTCTTTCTTTATTTGAGAAGGACTAGTCAAACAGCAGCTTAGGACAAAGTCAATGGTGTAGTGCCTACCTGAATCAGTTTGGGGTACCTATGTCTTATGATGTAGTTGTCATTAAGGAGTAGGTGTCTTTGAAAACCAATGAAATTAATTCAAATTTTGTATCTGTCAGATTTCTTGTACAACCTTAGGTCAGTCACTTCAGCTCTAACCTAATTATTAGACTAGAAGTTTGCTTCAAAAAAGCCTGGGGACAATAAATGCTTTTAGACCTTTAAATAGTTGAAAACCACATCAGTGGGAGGCTCCACACATAAGCACGTCAGCTTGTGTTATAATTGTGTAAAAGTGGTTGGGAGTAGATGAGATTTCCTTTGTGACTATCTACCTTCTTGGTCTCCAGATTAGTTTTCTCTCAATCTATATTAGTGTCAAAATAAGTTTCTTGTAAAAGAAAGGGACCATAAAGATCGTGTCTGAGAAGAACATTTGGGGTGTGAATACGTGAAATGCCCCTGTTTCCCAGGGGAGAAAAAGCCAGAATATTTTAAGTTAAGGAGGTTGTATCTTCACCTGTAACCTTCCCTGTCTTGTCCAGACATCTCTGGCAGTATCTTCAAAGTCCAGTGCCCTGTCCATTCACTGGGCATCCAACAGGATGTGTAATCCATAAGGAACCTCAAGGACATGAGGATTCAGGGAGCCTTCAACTCTGGATGCTCCTGCTTGGATCAACCAGAGTCTGCTACTTAGATGCCTTCGCTCTGTCCTACAGAACATATCCCTGTGCTCCTGCATTTCCTCCCATCTCACTGCTGAGGCATTTAAACACCACCCCCAACCCCTCAAACGTTTGGTTCCTGACCCAGGAATGCACCAGGACCCTTCTAAAAAGCACAAAGCACTTTGTCTTCCAATAGGAGTAGAAGAAAACTCTGCTCTTGGTGTGGTGAGGGGCAGGCTCATACTCTTGCTTTAAAAAGACCAGAGATTATAAAATGTTTCTCAGTGGAATGTGGGAGACTCAGCAAGTTGGTGCAAAGAAAATGTTTTTCCTCTCAGTCCATTTTAAACTCTCTCCCTCCGTTTTTCCCATTGGCACTGAAGCACTCATCTGAAATAGCTCTCCCCTGTAGAAACTTCTGTCCCAGAGAGCAGCATGGTGCAGAGAACATCTTCATGCAACATCCCAGTGGTGCTTATTAGCCCTTAAATGTCTACCTGATGCCCTTTTCCTGTGGAAACCAGGAGGGCTGAGGCACCAAACCTGCCTGCAAGCATCGGGGTGCAGCAAGAATTAAGGATGCTTCCTCTCAAGAACCAAGACTGTAGACAAGCACCGAGTCAAAAGTCACTCCAAAGCAAGGAGTTAAGTAAAAAACATCCTACTTTTCATGTAAGTGTGAAGATTTACTATTAACAAATACAGACAAATAGCAAATTAACAGACACTTTGCTCCACACAGTTTAGTTAGGACAGCTTAAGCCAGATGAGAAATTTAGATATGCTGCCTGTGCCAAAAGGCCTTCCTGCATATTTCTGCCTGCATACAAAGGGACTTGGCAGCTATAGGTGTGTCAGAGAAGATGTGCAGAATTTGTTCTGCTAATGGGCAAAGATGAGCAAGCACAGCCTTAGAAGGACATTGAGCCTAATTCATCTCTTCAGCACAATTGCAATGATAGGCAGCTCTGAGGTGAGCACATCCTGCAAGGAACTGTCCTGCAAAGACATCCTGCAAAGAACATTCCCAGAAGACAAGGAAGTTGCTCTGAAATAAGAAGAGATAGGGTTAATTTGAAGCATAGTGACTATTCTAGAATACTTCTCTGTATAGCTGTTGTGATTTCAAGCCTAGTGTTTTATGATTTAGTTGAATTCCTTTTCAGGTATTTGTCCTTGCTCAAAATGCAGCTCCAAGAGCTCAAACTCTCTCTCCTTCATTTCCCACATCAGGGAATTCAGAAATAAAACACAAGCTTGCAGTATTGTCTGTGTGGCATCAAGTGGCTTGTGAAACTGTCAGATTGAAGTTGCACATCCTGGTTTATAAGCCACCACATTCACATTCCCTGTCTGAAGGGGCTTCAGTGCCTTACACAGTTTTTTCTTACAGGTTCTGCAGCAGGTTCTAGCTAGCAAGTTTTTGCTAGCTAGAGCTCAGGACTGTAGAATTACACTCTTCATTATTGCTTCAGGTAACGCCACCAAGGTTTTCATGACCAACACTGCAACATGTAGAGACTGAACTCAGCAAAAGAGGCAGTTTCTTCCCTGAGCCTGGTGGGAGCTGATCCTGTATCAGAAGCAACATTGATCCTTCAGACCTCTCACACCAGCCTGCATCTTGTACTGTCCCTCAGGTCTTCATTCTCTACCACGTATATTGAAGCTGCACACAGCACACCAAGTGTCTCATTGGGACAGGTTTTGTGTCTTTAGGGAATTCCTTTGCTGCTAAACCCTAAAGGTTGTCCATGTTTTCTAGATAGCATGTGGTGTTTATGTGCAAGGGTATTTGGTGACTGCTGGATCAGAATACAGTACCAGCAGATAGTTACTGGATCTCGTTGTACGACACACTGGCGTACAAGGAGAGTGGGATTATCAGATCCTGAAAAAACTTTGACTTGTTGTGTATCCCATAGAAACAGCATAACATTTTTCTTGGAGAGGGGCCACTCGCAAATGAGTCAGGCCAAAAGTCTAGGAAAACAGCAAAAAAAAAAAAAAAAAATCACTGACTAGTTCAGGCCCAAATGCTAAACCTTCAGTACAGAACATTTTCTACCTAGGAAGGTTTCTCAGTGCTTTGCATTGACTGCAGCCAGGCACCACCTTTGTTTTCATGGTGTCAAGTCATTCACATCCCTTTAAAAAGCAGTTTTTCCTAGGATCTGCATGTTTTTAAGGTCAGACAAGCCAAGGCCAATCTCTGGTAAGGGCTGCATCTCTTCACCTGGGAGTCTTCTTGCATTCCTTCACTTGCTGCTCTTCAGTTTCCTGAGCTCAGCTCTCCCCCAGCTCCCCTGTTAGTGGAGTTACCACTGACTCTGCAATGAAAGTCCCACCAAGCCAGGCACAGACTGCACAAGGACATGTAGGACACGGCTGTTCTCCCACTCCTGCATATTTCCCTGTCTGCTCATCATTTCCTGGTCTCACTTTGCTCTGCCCTGCTTGGAACTTCCTTTTCATCCACCCTCACCTCTCACTTTTTTAAGACTGCATTGCTCTGCTTGACACTTCCCTGGGCCCTGTCCAGCACACAGGAACAGATGGCACAGCCTAGTTAGCCCCAGAGAGGAGGACAAAAAAAGGGTTGCCTTGGTGTGTCAGTGCTGCATCTCTGATGCCTGGTGAAGCAGAGGCCAAAAATCTCATTCTCTGCCTTATGGCTCCTGGGATGAAGCTGATTATTTGAATGTGTTTTGCTACACAGCTCATGATTTCTGGACCAGTCCTTTCTCAAAGCAAGGAGCCCCTGTAGGGAAACGCTCTCACAAAGCACTTGGAGTCTGCAGTGGATCCACAGCACGTGGATGCACACCTATCTCCAGTATAGGAAATAAAGTGGCCCATTTTCCATCAGCTGAGCCAAACTAAGTTAAAAAAAAATAATCAAGGCAATTAAAAAAAAAAATAAAGAAAAACTGTTGAAGGCCCATGTGCTCTTAAACTCACACCATAATGAATTAGGAAAATTTAGATCATCCCAAGGGTTATGTGACTACGATATACAGAGATCAGCTTCTATTTGCTGTAACCCAGGTTGTGTATAAGGTGAGTATAAGTTAGATCACATCAGCTATTTCCCATCCTTTTCAGTGCCCAGAGTTGGGCCAATGATCCTTGGGGTCCCTTCCAACTGAGCATATTCTGTGATTGAGTGGCGAGAGTGAACCTTGTCATAAATTGGATTCTCAGCTTGTTCTCCAAAGCATGTAGGAAAGGCATTGTGAAACAAATCATAAAAGGCTCTTTGGAGCCTTGGGTATGAATAAAATAAGTTAGGAGCAGACCTAGATAAATGATAGAGAATGCCTGACTCACATGGTGGGAGGAGCCTTTGAAGTGGTGGAAAAACCTCCAGAGATCTGTTCCCATGCTGCTCAGACAGGCACTGACATCAGGCCTGGCTGCTGTCATGTAAAAGGAGGGCTATGAGTGGGGGGTCTGGCTGCCAGCCCCAACACATGGCCCTCACAGGGTGCTCAGAGCTGCTCTTCCATCTCCAGACAAGCAGCATGTGCTGAATTTAGCACTTCTGGCCTCAGCATAGGTACAGTTGGCATGTAGGAAGCAGTCAATGTATAACTTTACAAAACTGACACTTTCTGCATAAAAGCCGTATTTCAAGTGCAGGTTTTCATTAAATTGAATTCAAATGGGCTCCTTTGCTTCGTTTAGGCTAAATACAGAAATACTTTTAGCCCAGAAGGTGACCATGGATCTCTAAATTTTAAAAAAGCACTTTGTTCTCTGCAGGTATTTCATGTTCACATATATTTTGTTCTCCAGGACGAGCATATCTTCTAACACTGATTGAGACTTTAAAACCCAAACATTCAGCCCCTGTAACACCACTCACTCCTGCTCCACACAACCAAAAAACCCCCAAAGCCCTCCAAGAAACAAAATCATTGTCCTAATAAAAGGAAAAACACAGGAGCAGCTAGAGAACCTGAACTTGCTTAGTCATGTTCTTGAGCAGAGACCACTAATTAGACACAAAATTGGTGATACTTTATATCTTATCCCATCAGAAGGAGAGATGAATGCATTCTGTTCACAGAAATGGGCTGGGAGCCTCACTGGCCACGGCTCAGGATTTATTAGAGTCACACTCCCACAAGATAAAATGGGACACACAAGTAACCCAGTGTGAATATTTGAAAGGGACAGGTGTGAATTAAAGCTGTAGAGCAGATCTTCCACACAAAAGCACCCAATCCCAAGGCTTGTATAGCACAGCTGTATGAAAAGCATTAGCAAGAAGCTGCAGTGCCATGCCTGGGCACACACAATGATCCCATGAGCTCTTTCAAACTCAGTAATAACAGCAGTATCTTGATTCCCCAAGTGGGCATCAACCAGTGGGCATTCACAGCTCCATCCTCTCCCATTTCAAGCTCCTTGAGCCAGGATAAAACTCCCAAGCAGAGACCAACAGCAGCAGATTTTGGAGCTTCACAAAAGGCCTGTTATTTTCAGCACACCCCGTTTCCAGCTCCACACAGCTACAAAAGTTAGCCATAAACTAATTTTCTTACTTAAATAAGTCATGGTTCGTTTTTGCCTCTGTTTAAAAATTTTATGCAAGATGAAATGTTAGAGCTGACAAGCTTGAAATGAAATATCAGAACATTCCTTGACCTTGTCATCACCATTTGCCTTTTGCTCTTCTGCCCAGTGAAAATATTTTATTTTAAAAAAAACAGCCTATTCCCATGAAACTTGTTGATTTTCATGAATTGGCATTTTCCAGAAGAAAAAAAAAAAAATAGCTGGAAGTTTTTCAAGTAGCTCTCTACACAAGAAATGCAAAGCAGAAAAATTGCCCCAGCCAGTCCAGTTTGAGTTCCCCAAGCACTCCTTTGCTCCTTTAACTCTGGCCAGAAGATAGAGCCTTCCCTGAATCCTTCCCTGCAAGACTGTACAATGTGAAATAGCTCTCACTGCTTCTTGGGTTGCTTCACACTATCATAAATCCACACATGCGTTGCATTAATGGAACTGATGTAACAGAGGGGTAGACATGAAAATCCCTGTTTGGTATCCAGACACAAAATCAGCATTTTCTCCAGGAACATCCCCAGACAGTTACTGGTTTCTGAGCAGGACTCTTACCTTTGTCATGAGGCTCCTTCCCATCTTTCTGACCTTGCATCCCGCTGCCCAAAGAGCATCCTTTCCAAGCTTAGGCTGCCCTAAGCAGCCCCAGGGATTTGCATTTTAAAGGGATTGCTGCAATCAGCTGATCTCCATCACCTGGCCCCCAATTCCCCCCTGGCCACAGGCTGCATTTCTCATCAGGGCTTTGTCCTGTGATGCTCCCAGCCACGCTGCTGGAGAGGGTGATGGAGAAACAGCTGCTCTGGGGCCAGCTGATGCCAGTGAGAGGGCAGGGACGGTGACAGAGCTCTCAGCAGGGGCTCTGCAAGCTCCTTGGCTGCTCTCTTTGCTTGGCAGGTTGCTCTGGAATAGAGCTGATGGAGAGAGGAGACACCGTGCTCTAAACGTGCATCACGCTGCACAAGCCAAGCCCATTAAAAGGGTAAAGGAGAAAACACCAGCAGAATGGAATATGGAACAATTTGGGAGAGACTGTTAGCACTGCAAATCCACTACAAATCATTTTGACATGTGCAACAGTGGACTGCCTGTTTCCAGCTACTGAAATTGAGAATAATATACCTGAGTGGTCAGCCAGGGCCCAGAGTACATTCCTACATCCCAGGAAAATCAGCAAGCCATGAAGTTACTGTGGTGCTGAAATACAGTTCTTAAAGCTGTGATTTAATTATTCCCTGTTGATGAGGAAAATTGTGTATCTAAACATAAATTTTTCAAAATTACAAGCCATGATCTATAAATAAAAGCTGTATTTTCATGATTTACAGCTACATTTGGTACTGGCCTTGCTAATGATGTGATGTTTATGTCTGTGTAACTTATGAGTTATGCAGCAAAAGCACAATATTTCAGCTTTTAATAGCTGAAGGAGAGTTTATTGGGAGAGTTTATCAAATCACTTCATCAGAGTTAAGAGGAATCCTTTCTTTATAACACTGCACAGGTTATATCAGGACACGGGCACTATCAGCCTGTTATGCAGTATTCCCAAGGGGCTGCAGATTTGAGAAGTATGGATTGAAAAGTTGCCAGTATTCAGCCTCAGTTTTTTGTAAATCCTCATGGTTTCATTCCTGGCTTTCCTATGTGCAGATAGGAATGGTGGAACATTTCCAAGGTGAAGATGGAGCGGTCTCCCCATCGCTGCTTCGGCTTTTTCTTCTTTATTAGATTTGGTATCTTGGTGTACAGCCTTGTACAGAGGGTCAGCAAATGTCCTCTGCAGTGTTTTAGTCCTGTGTCATTACACCAGGAATTGTGGTGGACTGAGGCCACGACACTGCTCCACTGGATACAAGCAAAATTCACCTTTTGAAATGCTGAGGAAGGAGATGGCTTTTTAAATCTCGGATTGTTTCTTCAAAACTAAAGAAATAAAAGGGAACTGTTTTGCAACAATCTTGTTATAAAACTATTCTCTTGTGTAAGAGATTTTGCTGTTAGAATGGTATCTCAAACTTTCACATAACTCGGTTAGGAAGGAACACAAAAAAATCTATTTTGATTGTATTTCTCAAAAGTTTCAGAACATCCTAAAATAGTTTGGAAGTCTTGCAAGAATATATTTTATAATGAGATTTGTGGGACTCTTTGCTTCTGCTTAAACTGGAGTGTAGAGGGAAAAAAACATGCAACAAAGTTTAAGCAGAGTTTGCTAAGACTGAAGTAGGTCTGATTTGAGATGGGAATATAGTTTTGTTTCATCTGTATTGTCATGTTATATATTAGTGAGAAAGTATCTTAAATGTGCTTTGTGTTTACTCTTCTAATCTCACATTAACTTACTGTAGTCCATTATTTTTTACACTGTAATTCTGTCTCTAAGAAATTGGGAGAGGTGCAGATTTAATTACACAAGAAGCACAAGTCTGATTGGTAAGGGAAAAGCAATAAGGAGAGGTACTTCTGGAAAAGTGGGAACTGTCACCAATAAAAATGTGGAATGAGAAAATATGTGAATCCAAACGTTCCATTTCACTGTTGTCTTTGTGATCCCGGTTTCCTAAGGAAACTTCATTTTTCCCCCCATCATCCTGTCTTGCTCTATTTAGCCATCTGTCTCTTATTTTAATTATTTTCTGACCAAACTGCATCCAAATTTGACAAGTAGATACGGTTACCTGAAGCATGTTGTGTCCTTATAGTGCATGTAAAGACCCAGTTGAAGAAATTGTTCATTGTAAGCTCTCCTCTTTAGACATCTGAGCTTCATCTTGGGAGCCACACCTGGAAAAAAACCTGGACTCCGTTGGAGTTGCTCCTCCCAGGCTGGGTTGCTTCCATAGGTGCAGCAGTTCAGTTCTCAGCACACCAGACCAGGCTGTGTTAGGTGCTATGCAAGCACAGACCAAGAGCAAAGATTATCATGAGAGGTCTCACAGGGCAGAATAATGCCTAGAAAATAGCTGTAGGGTAAAATAGACCCAGCCATACAAACTGGTGCTGCTTGCCCTTCCCACATTGACTCATACTTGTAATGCAAGAAGTGACAAAGAACTTCACTTAAAGGATGAGTCTAGGTGCAGTTCTCCACCACTTGTCATATTCCCAAAGTGAACCAAAGAGAGAATTAGATTCTCATTTATTTTCAAGTGCTGAATTCAGCTGCAGCTCAAACCCTGAATTCCTATGCCAAGGCAGATGCCTCTGTTGCAGATGACTGTAGTTAATTATTCATAGCCCGTGAACTGCAATGGAAACAGACCTGGAGATGCAAGAGTAATTTTATGCTTGTAAGTCAAATTCACCAGCACTGAGTAAGCAGGTGCAGCCTCAGCAGTTTGAGAGAAATAAGTTCTGCCAAGCAGCAAAACTAGGCCACAGTTTAGGGTGCAGATGGCAGGAGGTTGTGAAGAAATGGATGTGGTTGATTTGCTTTCTGTAGCAGTTCTAATGTAGTTTTAAGCTATCTGCCGTGTATTTACTACAACTTTTACTTCACTACAGCTGTTCTTCTTTCTGGAAGTGAGTGCTTGCAGGCCGTAGTAGCAGATGCTGTGCAGACAGTGTGTTTCACTGATTCTCAAAATGCTGTCAATGGTAACAGCCTGGGATGCTGAAGTTCTCCGTACCCTGCAAGATGAATGCCATTGCACAATATCAAGCTCCTGAGAAAGCACTAGAGTTCATTTCTGCAGGAGAAATGAAATATTTAGTCCCTAAATCCCTGTGGGGCACAGCAGGAGCACAGAGGGATGCGGAGCTCTGCTCTCAGCGTGGTTCTGCACTGGCTCCTAGCATTTGGCACGTTTGCCACTCGGAGCAAGTTGTTTCACTTTCTCCTGAAATGTATCCGGCTTAGGGGGAAAATGTGGATTCTTTTTCACGGCACAAAGTAGCTGTGAGTTGTCTGGACAGAAAATGACGGGCTCCTAGAGCCATCCCAGCTTTTAGAGGGGAGGCTGGCAGAATGGAGGTGCCTGAGTGTGCCAGGAATAACACAACCCCTCTCTCCTGCGAGGGTGGCCATCTGTCCTGCTCTGCCTTGGAACTGCACTGTGATCTTTGGCAACCTTCTGCTTCCAGCCTTCTCCTTTACCAAATGGGGGCTTGCACTGTTTCCTCCACCTCCAAGGCCTGCTACAAAGCTCTGAGACAGAAGATGCTAGAGAGGTCTAAAAATACCATGGCTGCTAAACTTTGGAGAGCATTTTGGATCAGAAAAGTCAGTGAGAGGCACCTGGAATCTATCCCAGATCCAACAAGGTGCATTCATTTCCAGTTAGACTTTGTCATCTGGGTGGCAGTGAATCAATGAGAGGAGAACTTCTATTTCACATGTGCTCTAGCAAGACACTGCATTATTGTTTGTAATACAAGTAAGTGCTGGATGATATTCCAAATAGGACTGCTTTGTACTTTTGTGCCTCTGGCAATGGTGTTAAGTGCATAAATATTGCAGTTCTGCAATGAAAGGTGATTCTGCTTAAGAGAAAATTTAGATGGTTTGAATTTTGGTAATATTCTGACAAGAGACATATTTTCAAATTCTCTATAAAAAGAAAAAGCCACGGGACTAGGGCTCTGAAGCAGACATCTTGGCTCTCTTCCCCACAGGCAGTGCAATGCCAAGAGCCCTAAGAAACCCAGCCTCTGTGCTGACTGATCCCAAAGCTTCCTGGGTTGTGAAGAAAAACTGTCAAAACCAAACCATCTCTTCAAAACGTTTCAACTTTGACAAATAAGCAAATGCTAATGGGAAAAAAAAGAGAGTAAAAAAAGCCCTAAAACCAAACCCAGCCCTCCTGGAATTTTTCTCAGCCATGCTAGTAAACACTGAAGTGCAATGGCTCCAGCTAAGCAAACAGGAAAGCATGCCCTGCTGTCTAACTGTGCAATCTGGCAGTGGCAAAATAAAGACTAGATTAAAGGTGTGTTGGACCACAGCAACCAAGAGAGTTCTGGATCTCTAAATAACACCGTGTAATAAAACACATAAAGATAGTGCCTTATTGTGAGCTAAACCCTGTTTTGCCATGCAGGTTGATGCCTTGAGGTGGCCACCTAAAAGCAGAGGCTAGACAAGAATAAGGGAATAAAAGCAGGTATTTATTTGAAGGACCTTCAAAAATACACCCTGGGCAGTCAAAAGGCTACACCCAAATTGGACTTTGGGTCATGGGTTCTTCACACTTTTATAAGTTTGGTCTATTTGCATATCAGGGTTAATTCTGCAGTTATAACCTCGGTTAATGATGTAATTACCCCAAGTTTGCCCCTCCTCTCAAGGCTTTAGTTTACACATTTTGGGGCCTGAAGAGCAAACTTAGGGAGGCTTGTTATGTCTAACCAGCATGAAAGAACAGCAGCTAACAGGCTGCACAAAACTTCAGAGTTTCACAGAAGCAGTACAGGATTTGAAAAATATAAAAGTTAAAACCTGAGGCACAGAGGTAACCAAGGCTGATGTTGTGGTGCAGCCATCCAGGGGGAGCACACTGGAACCTGCTGTTGGCCAAAACAAATAAACAATGACTTCAGGAAAAACGCACATCTGTTCCCTCCATTTGACTGGCAAAAGCATCACTGGTGCTGCAGAGCCTCCCTAATTTACAGAATTAGCCCCTGGGATAATTGTGGCTGTGGCCTTTGTGGAGGGCTTTGCGCAGGTACCGCGCTGCCCGCGAGGTGTTACTGCAGCCCCGTTGCTGGGATACCATTACGTTATGGGAGCGCTCACGATGGTGATACCGCCAGGAGGGGGTGTGGGCAAAACTAGAAATATCCTCCCCACCCACCCTTCACGTTCAGTGAGATGGTAACTGCTGTTCCCTCTTTCCAGGCTGGGTGAACATCCCGGCCGGCGGTGGGGAAGGCAGCTCTCCCCGGGCGCTGTGCGCCCTCCATCCATCCATCCCTCCCTCCCTGCAGGGCTGGGAACACGAGCTATGGCCCCTTGGTTCTGCAGCCCATCAATACAGCTCCTCACACACTCATGTCCCAACTCACCTGCTGAAGCAGGCGCCTTTAATGAAGTTAAGCAATGATTCACCTGCCTCTGTGGCTACAACACCCATGTGCGGCGCCTCATCCCATTCCCCGGGTGTTTTGCGAACAAATCACCATCTAGGTCTGCAGGGATTAACAGCATTGTTGGCTCTGTCTGCCTAATCTATATTTCTCCTCCTTCCATTTCGTTATTTGCTTTGGGATTCATGTTTGAAGAGCTGTGACTCACTCTACTTGTGCTCCTACTGCTTAAAATTAAAATAGGAAAGCTTCTCCCTCTACACCCTCCACCTCCCAATTTTGTAATATGTTGCCTTCTGAAGCCATACTACACCTTATAAATGTTTCACCAGAAGGGAGCTGACAGAGAATTCCCATCTGTCACATTGACACAGCCTGGTTGGAAATATTTTTAAAATTTAAGATATGGAGGGACTGAATGGACAAGGAACTGCCTATGTGACTGGGAGAAGGAGAGATAATGGGAAGCTGTGAAGTACTGCTACCTTGGGTTTGAGAATTTAGGGCCACCTTGACATTTTCTTCAGCTGCTTTTATAGAGGATGAGCAACCATCACTCTCTACCTGCACTGTTGGTGATTAGCACATGTGTGACTGTGGCCCTTGCCATCTTGCTCTGGACCCTTAGAAACTGAGACACTTTGGTTAGAAGTAAAAAATATGGTGCCTAACAATTGCCAGAGCTTAAATAGGAACACTTGAAAATTAGCTCTGCCTACGTTTTCAAAGAGGGGGAGGATTCTGTATCTTAACAGTAAGTTTTTTGTACAGTCTCTCCTTTGAGCCAAACTCCTGTGCCACCAAAACCATTGCTTTGGGCATGGCTGTGGTGGGTTTTCAGCCTTAGGTGTGAAACATTAAGTTCAGATCTCACCAAGCAAGCCCTGAATATGGTCACTCAGGAAAGAGAAGTGGAACAGCTAAGATGTGTGCATGCTCAGAGTAATTAACCTTTTCTGTCGGCAAGGCTTTTTGGCTGTGCCTCTGCTGCTACACAAAATAGACTTTAAAGACTGGTTCTTAGCCCTGAGTTCTCTCCTGAGAGCTAACTCCACTTGAGCCCAGTTTGTCTCAGAGGTAGCTACTTAGCACGGTCCAAAACGAAGATGGGGCAACGTGATGAGTGCACAGTGTGAATGATTGAGGCTATTTCCCACTCCTGCTTTCTTCCCCTGTGTCATTCAGCACTGTATGTTTGTGCTTACCCGTTCAGTCTGACCCGTGGGCTTCTTTCTTCCTGGGGCTGTCCTGAGCAGGAGCCCTCGGTGACTTGCAATCACTTCATGAGCTCACAGAGCTGCAATGGATGAATCTGTTATCAGGGGGCATTGTTTTCAAGCTGTAAGCCAGAGTCAGTAAAAGACAGTAATTAGTGCAGAAAAAAAAAACCCAACAAACCACCTATTTCCTTTGTAGGATTGTTTTAATTCTTCTGAGATGTAAGCACAGCTAGCACGTCTGCGTTCCTCAGTTCCACTGAGTGGGAGGAGGGCAGAGTGTTACATTGCAGCTTTCCAGGAACTCGCTTCGTTCTGCCTCATCCCCTGTGTCTCATGCAGCAGCTCTGTCATCATGAGGACGCTGCTGGGCTCGTGTTTTAGCCCGTGGCCACGTCACAGCCCATGCCACGCCGTCCTCCCTGGGGCTGAGCACACGCTGGTGCCAGCCAGCCACGCTGCAGCCCGGTTCCGAGTGCGACGGGGACAGAAACGGGGTGGCTTCACAGCCCAAATCCTGATCTCGTTCCCACCTGTTGCACAAACCTTCCACTGCTCTGGGCTCTCGGCTCTAGCTGTCAAGTTTGTCTCCTGCAAGGCAGTGATAACCTCACAATAGCGATCCAGATTTTCAAAAGAGCTCAGCCTCCCACTCTGACAGCCAGACTTTACGGGGAGATCACCTCCACTTCAGGCATTGAAATGTAACATTCATAGGTAGGAAAGAGGTTTAGCACGCCGAGTCCTCAGCTCCTCACGCAGTCTGGGCAGCAGACACTGCTGCTGGGGCTGTTGGAAACTTTGAAAAATTCGCACCACCTTTAAGAAACTGAAAGAGAACTCAGCTTTTCTGAAAATCTGGCTCCAATTTAGGCGTTGAGCACTCAGGAATTTGAGTCTGAGCTCTCTGAAAAATCTGGCGTCTAACGAAGGAGTGCCGTGAGGATAAATTAATTAATGTGAGATCCTGGGGTAACAGTGTTGACAGGCCTGCTAAACTTCATGAAGAAGTGAGGAAGAGTTGCATGTGTTGAAATCTCAGGGAAAATACCTAGTAGGTGAGAAATTACGACCTACTGCGGATCTGCCACAACACGAGGAAAACCACAGTAAGTTCTCCCATAGCTAAATCCTGCCACTGGGAGAACGAATGCTGTTGCCAGTGACAGATATGATACTATTGGCACACAACTTTAGAAGCTTTAAAACATTAAAGTACAGGCTTTTAGTGAAGCAGAGAAACACAGTATGTCTTTAATCCTGACTTCCTAACCAAGTGGTGCAAAGAATGTTTGAAAGCTGTTGCTGTGTTGCTATTAGTTTAAACCAGAAAATTTGTTGTCAGGTGGACTTGAATTTTCCAGATGACAGTAATATCCCTGCAGGAAATGAGAAGGGAGATGAAGCAATGTCTTTGAAACTGCTGAGGGACTAGTTTTGTAAAGGAATTATGCAAATATGATAATTGTGTGTTTTCCTTTTTAACTGCATGAAAGGAAGAGAAATGCATCTAGGAGGTGCCTGTTGTTTGTTCTGCATGTTCACTGGTGTAACACCTGCTTAGTGAAAAGTGCTTGTGACTGTCAGGGGGCTTCCCTGTTCCTCTCAGGGACAGCCAGATAACTCTGGTTTGGAGGAGAAGTGGAAAGGGTCTTACTTCTAATGTAGTGCTTTCATTTCCTGATAGCTCCTCAAACACAGCTGAGGAGCAAGGCTCCATCTGGCACATCCCCACTGTGTGGGGCAGCCTCACCTTCAGCAGGTTAGCAACATTTATCTC
>VZTH01007200.1:24555-36264 GCA_013397815.1 Aleadryas rufinucha | reverse complement strand
CACAACCCGCTGAACGTTTTTCGCGTCCAGGTGGACATCCAGGACGTGAATGACAATGCGCCGCACTTTCTGCAAGAAAATTTCCAGCTGGAGATCAACGAGTTGACTTCTCCCGGCGCTCGATTTGCCGTGGGTATGGCCGAAGACGCGGACGTGGGAAGCAACTCGCTGAAAGGCTACGAGTTAGAGGCCAACAGGTACTTTGCAGTGGAGGTGAAGGAGACTCAGGACGGCAGCAAGTTCGCGGAGCTGGTGCTGCGCCGTGCGCTGGATCGGGAGAGCGAGCAGAGTCTGCGTCTGATGCTGACTGCGCTGGATGGCGGAGACCCGCCCCGCAGTGGCACCGCCCAGCTCTGGATCAACGTCACCGACGCCAACGACAACCCGCCCGTGTTCGCGCAGGACCGGTACCGCGTCAGCCTGCGCGAGGACGCGCCTCCGGGATCAACGGTGCTGAACGTCTCCGCCTCCGATGCTGACGCCGGCACCAACGCCCGCATCACCTACGGCTTCGGGAAAATGCCGGCCAAGGTACTTCAGAAGTTCCTGGTGGATGCGGAGAGCGGGAGGATCACTCTGCAAGAGGAGTTGGATTTCGAGGACACGCGAGGCTACGTGTTGCTGGTGGAGGCAAAGGACGGTGGCGGTTTGGTGGCGCACTGCAAGGTGGAGGTGGAGGTGCTGGACGTGAACGATAATGCTCCCGAAATAACCGTTCTGTCACTGTCAAGCCTTGTGCCCGAGGACGCTCCGGTCGGCACCGTGGTGGCCCTTCTGAACGTGGACGACCCGGACTCCGGTGAGAACGGTCAGGTGTCGTGCGAGCTGTCGGGCGAGTCGCCGCTGTCGATCGTAGCGTTGTCGGGCGGCTCGTACAAGGTGGTGACGGCGAGCGCTCTGGACCGCGAGCAGGCGTCCGAGCACCGCGTGACGGTGGTGGCCCGGGACCGTGGCAGTCCGTCGCTGTGGAGCAGCAGGGAGTTGGTGCTGGAGGTGTCGGACGTGAACGACAACGCGCCGGTGTTCTCGGAGGCGGCGTACAGCGCGTACGTGTCGGAGAACAACGCGGCGGGCGCGCTGGTGGTGCGCGTGCAGGCGCGGGACGCGGACGCGGGCGCGAACGGGCGCGTGAGCTACTGGCTGGCGGGCGGCAGCGCGGGCGCGGCGGGCGCGGCGGCGCTGGTGTCGGTGGAGGCGCGGAGCGGCGCGCTGTACGCGCAGCGCTCGTTCGACTACGAGCAGTGCCGCGAGTTCACGGTGGAAGTGCGGGCGCAGGACGGCGGCTCGCCGGCGCGCAGCTCCACGGCCACGGTGCGCGTCTTCGTGCTGGACCGCAACGACAACGCGCCCAGGGTGCTGTGGCCGGCGGCGGCACCGGGAGAGGCCCCTGGGGCGGCTCCGGCGCCCTTCGAGGTGGTTCCGCGTTCTGCCGAGGCCGGGTACCTGGTGGCGAAGGTGGTGGCGGTGGACGCGGACGCGGGGCGCAACGCGTGGCTGTCGTACGAGCTGGTGCAGGCGTCGGAGCCGGCGCTGTTCCGCGTGGGGCTGCACAGCGGCGAGGTGCGCACGTCGCGCGGCGTGTCGGAGAGGGACGCGGCGAAGCAGCGCGTGGTGGCCGTGGTGAAGGACCACGGTCAGCCGGCGCTGTCGGCCACGGCCACGCTGCACGTGGTGCTGGCCGAGAGCTTGCAGGAGGCGCTGCCGGAGCTGAGCGACAGAGACGCTGTGTCCGAGCTGACGTCTGATCTGAACCTCATTCTTGTTGTGTCTCTCTCCGTCGTGTCCTTGTTATTCGTTTTCACTGTCATTTTTGCTTTTTTCTCTAAATGGCGGCGGTCGAAGAGCCCTCCCATTTTTATAACTTCTGATAAGGAACTGTATTCCACTTTGGGCTCAAAAGCACCGTACAACTACTGCAGCAGCACGCTGCCCTTGCCCTATTCCTACGAGGTGTGTTTAGCCTCCGAGTCGGGGCAGAAGGACTTCACGTTCCTGAGACCAGGGACGGCAGCCTTGTCTGCCCGTCTCCTGTCCGCTGACCCAGGCTCAGGCGCTCATTCCGAGAAGGACCCTCCTAGCCCCGGGAGCTCGGCACAGGTGAGCTTCTGTCCTAAGGTCTCTCTCTGTGGGTTTTTGTGAATTTTTTTCCCCCTCTGTTCTGCTGTCGGTGATCAGTGGGCAACCGGCAACGGCCCGGCTCGCTGCTCAGTAGCTCAGGGGCGTGGGGATGGGTGTGTGGGTGTGTGTGTGTGTGTGTATGTGAGATCTTGACTCATCCCTTTGACCTGCCAAGTTTTATCCGCAAATTGCTGACTTTCCCCGAGGAGCGACGCAATGTTGTCAGTACTTCTGTCTGTCCTGGAGAAGGACAGACGGGTGCGAGTTTCACCGAACCGGAGTGATGAGGTGGACTCGGGATGGAGCGGGAATAAAAGTGTGGTGGAGTTGGAAGCTGAGACAACCCTTTCGCCTTGGTCTAGTGACCTCTAATGGTCTCAGCCACATTTGGGCGCTTTCATGTGATAACGATGTGTGATCTATCCTGGCGTGTTTACTCAGTGGGGGCAGCCGCGCTGTGGCTGGCAAGCTCGATTCTTGAATGCTCTTGAGTGCTCTTGAGTGCTCTTGAGTGCTTTAACATAAAGAGTTGTGTACACACGTAATTTAACTTTTCCCTTCCGTCTGTAGAGCCGGAGCTAGTGCTTCAGTGTAGCTCCAAGCCTGGCATCGAACAGAAGGAGCTTTTTGTTCCCTGCTGCCACCGGCTTCTCTGGAGCCTCAGCAGAGTCGGGAAAAATGCCGAAGTGAGCGGCTCAGGCTGGGATTTTGCTTGAACCCGTCCCCGAAGGAATTCCTGATACAGGAGAAGGCGTTTCCCCGCTTAGCTGTCGTACTTTTCCCCTCCTCTCCCTCCAAACGCCTCTTTCAGGCGCTCTGAAGCGTCGTCTGCAATATTCGGGCTTCCCATCAAGGTGGAGGAGACGTAATGTCTCCAAATTAATCGATACGGTAGATGGAAATGTTCTGTCTTCCACGCCTTTCCCGAGCTCTCTTTTCTACTCGTCTGTCCGCTGCTTGGCCATCCCATTACTGCTGGGATTAAAGGGACAAGGTACTCTGGTACGGGTGGTGTGTGCGCTCATAGGAAGGGAAATGACTTGAGAACTGCGGTCCCCACGTTGGAGGAATTGTTCCGTAAACCGCGTTTAGAAAAATCACGAAATGAGCAGTGGTTAAAGAAAAGGATTCAGAGTTTACAGTGGCTGGAAAAAGGATTCAGACTTTATTTCAAAGAAAATAAGTATCTGAAGACTATTTCAAGATTTGTGTCGAAGAGAGCTGTGGGTATTCTTGGTTTTAGATTATATATGAGAAAGATAATTGGGATTTGGTTGTCTGTGAGAAAAGAGGTGCTTTGGGAACGTTAGATGAACAACATTGTTTTTTATCAGTGTGAACCCTATACTTTTATCACATTCTGTGGACAGGTGCGATAAATAGCGTGATATTAAGAAAGATTATCAAAGAATGATAAATAGCGCTGATAAAGATGATCTTTTGGCAACGATTAATCAGGAGAAAAGGAAATAGCTGAGCATGTAGATAGGACAGATTGCGCCGACTCTTTTGATATTGCCGAGTCTTCATGTAAGCGCAGAGATACTGCGTCTCTGGGTGGATCCCATGTGCTCACGTCAGTTTTTAGGATTGTGTGGGGCGAGGACACGCAGACAGAGTCGAGATTTCTCTCGCTCTGGCGCATGTCGCTGTCCAGCGCTGGTGCGGGTGGTTTGCAGCCCCTACACAACGAGCTCAGCCACCGCCATTAGCAGGGTAACAAATAACCCACTGCAAGCTTCGGAGGCAGTTCTGCAAGGCTTTGAGAGCCTCCATAATGAATGAACGCGTGGGTGCTGATTTCAGTCCGGTTTCTCCCGGACATCGCCCCCGTCCCTTCCTTACCAGTCTCGGCTGTGGGATGTCACTTGGGCGCTGTTTTCACAGGGTCCCTGGCGCTCCCTTATCAAGTTTCCTCGTTCCCTTTCCATTACCCCGTGACAGCCGAGCAGTTTTGGGGGTGACAGACGACGAACGCCGAAATTTCGGTTGTTTTATCCTTATGCGTGCGTGAAAAGTCGGAGAACCCGACGTAACTCGAGTTGTTGATGGCAGCAACAACAACCCAAAGGCAGGAAATGTCTGATTTCCGACCAGGCACTGCCGGCCCTGGGACCTGCCAGGCTGTTGCTGCGCGGGAATGGGATCCGTTCCCACCCCGGTGAACCTGCACCGCGGGTCGCAGAGCGTGATTTCCCTGAGTCTGGCTGATGGAAAAAAGTACCAGGGAGCAAGATGGGAGATGAAGAGAGTAGGAGGGCGTATTAAACCGAGATTTATGCTGCTTGTCCGGGAAGATGCCTGCTGGGGTAGTGGTGGCGGTGGGGATCCCGCAGGAGATCCCGCAGGAGGGGCGATGCTCCTGGAAGTCCTGCGGCGGGAGCCACCCCGCGGCGAGACTCTGTGCTGCGGCCGGAGGGGCTGCTCATAACTCGGCAGCACGAAATCAGTGTCGCTTTGTCGGCGACGCAGCTTTGGTGGCACACTGAGCGGCGACGTCGCGATGCCTTAGAAGGGGCGTCCTCCCACGAAGGGGCTGGCCAAGCATTTGGGTGGGAGGACCGGCATCCTGAAGGTCCTGAGAGACACTGGGAGCTGGCGCGGTCGTGCGGGTGCTGCCTCTCCCTGGCACCCTGCGTACCCCGGACGACCCTCCCCACTCATTCTCCCGCCCTCTCCACCTCCCCTTCTTACTCCCGCTGCCTCATTCCAACGAGTTGTTCCCGGGACACACACCCCAAACACCCCGCGTCTCCGTGTCGCTCGTTTTGGCGTCACTATCTCTGCCAACTTTTACTCCTTCCTGCCCGCACACGCAATCCTTGTGCCCGGTCTGCCCTGCCTCTGCCAGCGCTCCCCGCGCCCGGCTGTCCTTATAGCCGGGTTTCTCGCAGGGTTTCTGCGCTCGCCCTTCAGGTTCTGCCCGCTCGAGCCCTGCTGTCCTCGGGCCGAGGTCGCCGCGCTCCCTCCAGCGGGGCTCGGCGGCGGCGGGGCTCCGGCGCTCTGTGCAGTTATTGGACGGGACTCTGTGTGCCGCTGTCGGCCAATGATGGAGCGGGGGGGAACTGGCGGCCCGGCCCCGCTCGGAGCCGGGATGAGGCGCAGACGGTCTCAGAGAGACTCTGGGAGTGAGTCACCGCCGAGCCCGCCGAGCGATGCCCGGCTCCCCGCCGCCGCCGCCGCTTCCCGGGGCCGCTGGGCAGCGGCATGACGGGGCGAGCTGAGAGTTTCTAGCCGGGGCGGGGGGGCGAAGCGGAGAGCGCGGCCGTCCTGTGCGATGAACGGCGTTGCTGTAAGGAGCCGCGGGGTGACGACGGGGCAGGTACTGAGCCTCTTGCTTTTGTTCGGCGTTTCCGACTGGGTTTCCGCCGCGATTCGCTATGCGATCCCCGAGGAGGCGCGGAGAGGCTCCGCGGTGGGGAATGTGGTAGCCGACCTGGCGCTGGACCTCGGGCGGCTGCCGGGGCGCCGGTTGCGGGTGGTGTCCGGCGGCAACAAGAAGTACTTCGGGGTGGATCTGACGAGCGGGGCTCTGCTGGTGAACGAGAGGATAGACCGGGAGGAGCTCTGCGGCGCGCTCTCTCCCTGCTCCCTCAGCTTTGAGATCGTGGTGGAAAACCCGCTCGAGCTGTACAGCGGCACCGTAGAGATCCAGGACATCAATGACAACGACCCGGTTTTTCCCAGCAGCCAGGCGAGGCTGGAAATCAGTGAGTCGGTGGCTGCCGGAGCGCGCTTCCCGCTAGAGAGCGCGCAAGACCCCGATGTGGGAATTAACTCTTTGCAGACCTACCAGCTGAGCGCCAACCCGAACTTTGCGCTCGACGTGCAGACGAGGGTGGATGGCAGTAAGTACGCGGAACTGGTGCTAGAGAAGGAGCTGGACAGGGAGGAGCAAAGGGAGCTGAATTTGGTCTTGACTGCGCTGGATGGAGGCAGCCCGCCACGGTCGGCCCACGTGCAGATCCACATTGATGTTGTAGATGCCAACGATAATGCCCCGGTCTTCAACCAGTCCACCTATAAGGCGAGTGTGAGGGAGAACACGCCCAGCGGTACCCTGGTCGCCAGGATCAGTGCGTACGATCTGGATGATGGGCCCAATGGAGACATCGTCTACTCCTTCAGCAGCCACACCCCCGCCAAGGTACGAGAACTCTTTGCTCTGGACTCAGCCACAGGGGAGTTGAGGGTCAAGGGACAGCTGGACTATGAGGAAACGAAGCTGTACGAGATTTACTTGCAGGCTAAAGACAAGGGAGCCGTTCCTGGTGTGGCTCATTGCAAAGTGCTGGTGGAAGTCATGGATGTGAATGACAATGCTCCAGAGGTGACAGTGACTTCTGTGTACAGCCCTGTGCCTGAAGATGCAGCCCCAGGGACAGTCGTAGCTCTGCTGAGTGTAACAGACTCGGACTCCCACGACAACGGCCTGGTGAACTGTTTTATTTCCCCTGGGATCCCATTCATGCTCAGCTCCTCCCTCAAAAATTACTACACATTGAAAACAGAAGGAATTCTGGACCGGGAAAAGGCAGCAGAGTACAACATCACTATCACAGCCAGGGACTCGGGCTCACCACCCTTGTCTGCAGTAAAACACATCCTGGTGCAGGTGTCAGATGTCAATGACAACGCGCCCAAGCCGTCCCAGGACTCCTACGATGTCTATGTTCCGGAGAACAATATGCCCGGCATCCCCATCCTTAACGTGAGCGCCACAGATCCGGACCTCGGGCGCAATGCCCACCTCTCCTATACCCTTTTGCAGGGTGACCCCACTTTTGGCCACCTCTTCTCCATCAACCGGGAGAACGGCACCCTCTACGTGCTCACCTCCCTGGACCATGAGGACCAGGTGGAGTTCAGCATGATGGTGCAGGTCCAGGACGGCGGCTTTTCACCTCTGGCCACCAATGTCTCGGTCAGTGTGTTTGTCACTGACCTCAATGACAATGCCCCGACGGTGCTGTACCCTCAGCCCAACGCCACCGCCACCTACACCGATGTGGTGGCACCAGGCACTCCTGCTGGCCACATGGTCACCAAGGTGGTGGCGGTGGATGCGGACGCAGGGTACAATGCCTGGATCTCCTACACCCTGTTGCAGGCCACTGACCCCAGCCTCTTCTCGGTTGGGCTGCACAACGGGGAGATCTTCACGGCCCGCCAGCTCCGCGAGGATGACGCTCCCGAGCACACCTTAGTCATCCTGCTGAAAGACCACGGGGAGCCTGTGCTGTCCACCAGTGCCACTATCTCCATCTCTGTGGCCGAGATGGTCAAGGAGGTGCTCACTGACCTCACTGATGTGGCGCCCGCCAACGATCCCAGGAGACATGTGACTTTCTATCTCATCCTGGCTGTGATTTTGGTGTCAGCAGCCTTCTTCATCACCATGTTGTCCGTGGGCATCTTCAAGTGCTACAAGTGGAGGCAGTCAAAGGAGCTGTACAACAGCTCCAGGAGTACCACGTACAGGACACCAGGGCCCTTCCACCACATTGATGCCGTGCGGGGCGGCTTCACGCCACCCAGCTTCTACCACCAGGTCTATCTCACCACGGACTCTCGCCAGAGCGATCTCCTGTGTAAAAAGCCCTTCACTTCCAGCCCCTTGGGGAGCCGCCAGGGCACCATAAGGAATGGTGAGCCAGGGCTGTACCACCAGATTGTGGGCACCGCCAGCCGGCTCCCCACACCTGCTGAGGTAATGTAGCTCCTTCCTTGGCACGTCCCAGTGCTGGGCAGAGCCACGGTTCGTTTGTGCCGTACGCGTGTGGTTGCGTGTTGGGGTTGGGAGGGATATCCAGTCACGCCACGCCCCCAAAGAGTTCAGCTACAGCTGAACAGGTGTTCTTTGGAGCCAAATGAGCCATCCTGAGGGTTGATGACTTTTGCACTGTGGTGAGCAGGATCAAGTGAGTCAGTTCATTCCCGTTGGCAAACACACGTCTTTTGGACGCAGTTTTGGGTACGCCTTGTATGAGTAAGCGGTGGAGGCTGAGGTCAGCTTGAAACCACTTGTTAATCCTTGGCACAAAGTTTGTTGTTAATG
The DNA here is from genome assembly GCA_013397815.1 of Aleadryas rufinucha. Taxonomy (NCBI): domain Eukaryota; kingdom Metazoa; phylum Chordata; class Aves; order Passeriformes; genus Aleadryas; species Aleadryas rufinucha. Next base: position 28,088 of record VZTH01007200.1, on the reverse strand, counting down.
GTGTTTCCTTCCCTTCGCAAAAGGAGAGCCAAGGGGAGCACTCGCACTGCGGGGGGACGTGATCTCTGTGCGTCGTGACTCGGTGGGGGCTGGAGAGGAGGTGGTGCAGCTGGGGCTGGGAGCTGGGGGTCGGCGTGTCGCCTCTCACGGTGCAGCATGCAAAGCTGAAGGACGGTGCTGGTTCCTCTGTTTGACAGGCCGTGGTCACAGAGCAGTCCCTCCAATCTGTGCTGCTCCTCACGTTTGGCTCCTGAACGGTTCCGGTTTTGCTTCCATGGAAGTTCTGTGATGATGTTCGCTTTGGGGGAGGGGGTGGGGTTGCAGACTGCCCCAGTTGCTTGCAGGGCTCCGCTGAGCTGGGCTGTGGCTCTGAGCAGGGTCCTCCACTCAGATGTTGTTCAAAAACCCTATTAGAAGCTCTGCATGATTTGTAATACGCTGTCTCTGGGTGATGTCTGATGTCCTGACGGAACAAACTGCAGGCTGGAAGGCGTTTGCGCATGGCAGCAGCTTCTGCGCTTCTCCCCCGATGGCAATTGTGCTGCTTAATTTGAAAGCTTGCAATTACAGGAATGCTTCAATCTTCAGAGGTGAGGCCAGGTAGTGGATCCAGTGGAGTGGGGGTGTGTGGATCTGGTGGATTTCCAAGGTCGTTGGTGCTGGTAATTTGTCCTTCCTGAGAGGCAGTGGGTAGGAGCGAGTGGTTCCTCAGAGCAGAAGGAAGTGAGGTGCAGCGGAAGCTGTTCATGGGTGTGAGACTGCTCAGTGTGGCCAAATCACAGACGGAGGCAGAAACCTCTCAGAATTATTTTATGCCTTTTTTTTTTTCCCCCCTGCTTGCGTCACTGCTCAGACTCAGCACTTCTGATTTGTGGCAGGTGAGAATGGCTGCAGCAGCTGCAGGAGCAAGTGTTCCCCTGCATTGTGTGGGCTGTGCTGTGCTATCATGACCAAAATGTCCTGATGAGATGCTTCTGGTGGTGAGGGCAATAAATGATTTGAGAATGGGGGGGAAGGAGGGCAGCAAGCCTGAGCCCTAGCCGTGACTGCCTCCTGCTCCCCAGTACTGCACTGCAAAGGCACTGGCAGTGAGAAATCAGCTGGGCTGATTTTCAGCACTGGGCCCTGGATTTTCAGTCTTTGTGATGACAACAGACTGTGTCAAGCCTGCAAAGGCTTTACATCGCTGCTCTGCAGGGCACAGCCAGGCCCCAAAACTGATGCAGTGGGAGGGGTGTTGGCCCTGTCTGTAGCAGGTGGCATGGCCATGAGGGATCCTACCCTGCAGGATCTCTGTGATCCCTGGGTTGTCTGGCTTGATGCCTTTCCACAGGGTGAGCTCTGACCCTGTGGAATAAGGAGCATCTCCTTCTCCATGCTAGACACACCGTATCCTTCCTGCCGTGTCACACTGTCCCCACCCCAGGCTTTGACAGACCCAAGCAGCAGCAGGATCCCCTGTGTAAAGCCCTTGCTCCAGCTCCTTGGTGATGGAGCCTTCACAGGACACTGAGTGGATTCTCCCAGGGTATGTGGGCTTTGCAGGGGGCTTCTGCTGAGGCACTGCAGCAGCACCAAACCCATTCCCAGGGGTGCAGCACCCTGTATTGCCAGTGGAAGGGTCTGCCACCCAGCAGTGCCATCCGGGGCCCTGCCTGGGATGGGGACAGGGCACATTCCAGAGCCAAGGCTACTGTGACAGCTTCCTGCTGGTGGCACCGCCAGGAGCCCTGGGGGAATGAGTATGTGCAAGCAGGGATTGGTCTCTGTGTGCCGGGGAATCCCTTGTCCGGTGTTTTTCTGCATTGTCTCTTTAATGACGCCTTCTCCCCACCTCCGGAGCCGGCAGTAGGTGGGACCCGGGCAGGCTTCTCACCATTCATAAGGTTCTTCCCGGTGTCTCTCCCTGACTGGCAGCAGGGTGGTCCCGCCTCGCGGCTCTTAGGCAGGGAGGTGCTGCAGACGGGAGGGAGGACCCTCGGCTGCAGCACCTTCACTGTTTCTGTTGTCGCCAGAAGGATGCTGTCCCTGTCACCCTCCACCGTGCCGGCCATGGGTGCCCTCAGCCTCCCTCACCTATTCCCCAGGTCCCTCTGGTGCCCAGGTGGTGGGGACAGGCAGGATCCCGGGCAGGAGCAGGGTCCCCTGCCTGCCACACCACTGCAGACCCCAGCCCCCAGGGTCTGTGTGCACCCAGGGGAGGGTCAGGGTGGCCTTCAGTGCACCACGGACTGAAGAGGAAAGGGGCTTTTTACAAAAGCATGTAGTGACAGGACAAGAGGGAATGGTTTCAAACTGACAGAAGGTTTAGATTACATAATAGGTATAAAAATTCTTTACTGTGAGTGTGGTGTGGCACTGGTACAGGTTGCCTAGAGAAGCTGTGACTGCTGTATCCCTGCAAGTGTTCAAAGCAGGGCTGGATTGAGCTCTGAGCAACCTGGTCTAGAGGAAGGCGTCCCTGGGCACGGCAGGAGGTCACAACGAGATGATCTATAAGGTCCCTTCCAACCCAGGCCATTCTGTGACTCTATGACTGCACAAAGCTTCTGCAGGGATGTGAACTGAGCTAAAAGCCTGCAGCTTGCCAACATCGTCTGCGACAGGGAGAGCAGGAAATTACACTTTGCTCCCCCCTGGGGAAGCTGAGACCCCTGTTTCTGCCCTCAGGAGACTGTTTGACTGCAAAGCTGTATCTGCTACAGAATATCAGTGTGTGTGTCTGCCAGGTGGGAGGCTTGGGCTTCCTTCCCAGTCTGACATCCTGACCTGGTGTTGTGCTCCTGTGATGATCTAGTGGCCTTATTGTCCGGCTCTGTGTGTTTGCAGTGCTTTGGGTGCTGTGACGACTGATCCCTTCCTTGCCCCAGGGCGAGGAAGTGGCTTCCAGTCGGGTATGTACTGGGAGCAATTGTATTTTGGCTTTGAATGGCTCACCTGCCTTCGCTATTCACCTTCAGCCTCCCACTCCCACGGGTGGGCTGGCAGGAGTGGGCGTCCCTGCCTCACTGCAAGGTCTCCTGGCCGGTGTCGGTACTGGTGGCAGTGATGCCTCGCTCAGAGAGGCAATCACGGGGTGCAGGCAGCGGCCAGAGCAGTAGCTGAGGGGGAGAAGAGGGGTGAGAGAAGAGCCCCTGGCACCTCGGGGCTCTAACAAGCACCTTTTCATCGGGCATGAAAAGTCCTTTGGCCTGCGTTCATGACAGCTGCCCTTTGTCTGTGGGCACGATGTGAAGCCACCATTGTGGAGGGGGAGCACACAGGGAGGGCTTGTACCTTGCTTCCAGGCTGCCAGGACGTGCAGTTTCCCTGTGAACGCAAAGCGAGCTGTCGGAGCAAGTGAGTCAGGCTGGCAGAGGGGAGGCCGGGGGTGGCAGCCCCGCTGTTGCCGGCTCAGGCCCCTGCTTCCCGCACCTCCGGAGCCACTGCTAGCCGAGAGGGGATGGAGCTCTCGGCCAATTGGGCGCTGATCTGAAGCGAGGGGGGGAAATCTGCTTCTCTCCCCCCCCCCCTCCCACCTCCGCGCTGGGGCT
>VZTH01007200.1:7986-21913 GCA_013397815.1 Aleadryas rufinucha | reverse complement strand
CAGCCAATGGCGCGGCGGCTGCGCGGCGCGCTCCCCCCGCCCCGTCGAGCCGCGTCCGCCCCAAACAATGAATGGGAGCGGCGAGCGCTGAGCGCGGCCCCCGGCGCCGAGGGCATCGCTCCCCGGCCGGCCACCCGGCAAGGATGCCGAGGGCAGGGCAGGCGCGCCGGTCCCTGGGGCTGCCGCGTGTCGTCTCCTTCTGTTTGTTCTTGCACAGCTCGTCCGCTCAGATCCGGTACAGCATCCCGGAGGAGCTCACGCGGGGTGCCTTTGTGGGCAATATCGCGAAGGACCTGGGCACCGATGTGGCAAAACTGGCGGCAGCTAATCTGCAGGTACTGTCCGATTCGGATTCCCAGTACTTCTCCGTCAATGTGAACACCGGCGTTATTATGGTCAGCGAGAGGATAGACCGGGAGCAGCTCTGCGGGCAGAACCCACGCTGCTTCCTCCACTTGAAACTTGCCATCGAGAACCCAGTGGAGTTTTACCGTATTGAGGTGGAGATCCTGGATATCAATGACAACCCCCCGGAGTTCCCCAGTGATGAGGTTTCCTTGCGCATCTACGAGCTGGCGTCTCTGGGTGCCCGCTTCCCCATCCAGCCAGCCCAGGACCCCGACGTGGGCACCAACACCTTGCAGACCTATCACCTGAGTGCCAATGACAACTTCAACCTCAATGTGAAGGCTCGCACTGATGGTGGGAAGTTCCCTGAGCTGGTGCTGGAGCGGGCCCTGGACCGGGAATTCAGAGCTTTCCACTACCTGGTCCTGACTGCTGAAGATGGGGGCTCTCCCCCACAGTCCAGCAAGATACGCATCACCATTCAGGTCCTGGATGCCAACGACAACCACCCGGTCTTTGACAGGCCATCATACGGAGCACGCTTGGTGGAGAACTCGCCGCTGGGCACCCTCGTGGTGAAGTTAAATGCCACCGATGTGGACGAAGGACCCAACGGAGACATCCGCTACTCCCTCAGTAGCCACAACTCGGCTGCCTTACGCCAGATCTTTGCCATCGATGAGCAAACTGGGGAGATTCGTGTCCAGGGCAACCTGGACTTTGAGGAGGCGACAGTGTATGAGATCGAAGTGGAGGCCAAGGACATGGGGTCGCCCACGATGGAGGAGCACTGCAGCGTGGTGGTGGAAATCACCGATGTCAATGACAACGCCCCTGAGGTCATTCTTACCTCCTTCTCAAGCACCCTGAGCGAGGACGCGCTGCCGGGCACAGTGGTGGCCGTGATACACGTCAGAGACAGGGACTCTGGCGAGCAGGGCAAGGTCCTGTGTCACGTGTCTCCAGACCTTCCCTTCCAGCTGCGTAAGGACTACGAGCACCAGTACTCGCTGCTCACCAGCACCCGTTTGGACCGGGAGCATGTTGCCTACTACAATGTCACCGTCTCTGCCTCGGACCTGGGCCATCCCCCACTGTCCCGCCACACCATCTTGCCAATCACCCTGATAGATGTCAACGACAACGCTCCCCAGTTTGAGCAAGCGTCCTACGAAGTGCTGGTGGCAGAAAACAATCCAGTGGGCAGTGTGCTGGTTACGGTCTCTGCTGCCGACCCTGACTCGGAGCAGAATTCCCGCCTGTCCTACTCCATCCTGCGAGCTGGTGGGACAGATCCAGGCCTGGATCCTACTCGCTACCTCTCGATACATCCCACGAATGGGCAGGTCACTGCCAAGTTCCCTTTTGACTATGAGCAAACCACCTATCTCCAGTTCCACGTGGAGGTCTCTGATGGTGGCTCCCCGGCCCTGAGGAACAGAACCCTGGTTCATGTTTTTGTAGTGGACCAGAACGACAACGCCCCACGGGTGCATTTCCCCAGGGCTGGGGAGGACTCTGCTACTCAGTTCCGAATCTCCCCCTCCATCGTCCCTCCTGCCCTCATCACCAAGGTGGTGGCAATAGACGCGGACTCGGGGCGCAATGCCTGGCTGTCCTACCACCTCGTGGAAGCCACAGACCTGGGGCTTTTCAGCGTGGCCCTGCGTTCCGGGGAGGTCCGGATCACGCGGGCTCTGCAGGAGACGGACGCCTCTGCGCACGAACTGCTGGTGGTGGTCCGGGACGCCGGGGAGCCCCCGCTCTCCACGGCCGTCACACTGGTGGTGCTGGTGGAGGAGAAGGGTCCGGAGGCCCTGCAGGGCTCCGAGGCTCGGGCTGCTGATGCTGGGGGCTTGCCCACTATCACTCTTTATCTGGTTGTATCCCTAGTGCTCGTCTCCACCGTCTCGCTGGTGGGACTGGCAGCGCTGGGCATTCGGTGCCTCCGGCGGGGCTCTGCACCTACCAACCAGGGCTGCTGCGTGGAGAGCGTGAACACGCTTCAGCCTCCTCCCAGCCACATCTTTGGGCACTTGCACTATGAGCCTAAGCAAGGGGACACTGTGATGGGCGTGCAGGTGACAGCAACGGCCCCCCCGGCCCCGCGTTACCGCTCCTGCTTTTCGCCAGTCTCGGATATCAGCGAGTTCATGTTTGTGAAACCCTCCGCGGATCCCACCCTCTGCAGCGAGGTGAGCTCGGGAGTGTGGTCTCCAGCCTGAACACAGCCCCGGTGTTCGCGGGGCTCGGCACCGATCCGACCGGCTTTGGGGAGGGGGTGTCCGCCGGTGCCCGGTGCCAGCAGCCGGGCGGGGCGGGGCGGAGCGGGGTTCCCGCTGCCGGGAGTCCCCGGCGCCCTCCCGGCGCTGCGGGGGCGGAGTGGCGGCAGCCGGGGAAGGGGAGGGCTACGCCGTGCGTATTTTGGGGAAGGCGGTGAGATGGAGAAGGGGAGGAGGAGGGAGAGGAAAAGGAGGAGGAGGAGGAGGAGGGGGCTGTGGAGAGACGTAAAACTGTCACTCGGTCCATCCCCTCCGCTCGCCGACTTTGTGTGTCTTTGCGTATCGAGAAGCGGTTCAGCCGGCCGGGCTGCGCTCGCCCCCTCCCCCGCCTCCTCCATCCCTCCCTGTCCGGCTCCGGCGGCTCCGGCGGCGGCTTCCTCCCTGCACGACCCGCTCGGACCCCCCCGGGGCTCGGGGGTTCCGGCTGCCGGGGCCGGCTGCGGGGGCGGGGAGGAGGGGGAGGCTGCGCGGAGCCGCTGCCGCCGCTCTCCGCGCTGCTCCGTTCGCACACCCGGCACGGGATGCTCGCGGGACAGAGTTTGCCATGGCAGCTCCCGCTGCTGCTCGCAGCCCTCTCCTGCCTGCCGGCTCCCAGCTGCGCCCAGCTCCACTACTCCGTGCCCGAGGATCGCGAGCCGGGCTTCTCTGTGGGCGACCTGGCCAAGGACTTAGGGGTGGAGGTGCGGAGCCTGGCCGCCCGCAACCTGCGCCTGGTGAGCGAGGGTGGCCAGCGGCACTTCCAGGTGGACCTGGCGGCGGGTGTGCTGCTCCTGGACAGCAGGCTGGACCGGGAGGCACTGTGTGGGCAGAGCCCCACGTGCTCTCTGCACCTCCAACTCGTCATGGAGAATCCCCTCCAGCTCCACCGTGTTGAGGTGGACGTCCTCGACGTGAACGACAACGCGCCCCAGTTCCCCAAGCCGGAGGTGGTGCTGGAGATCACTGAGGTAGCCAACCCTGGGACTCGGCTGCCCTTGGAGGTAGCAGAAGACCCGGATATGGGCTCCAACTCCATCTCCACCTACGAGCTCAGCCCCAGCAAGCATTTTGCCCTGAGCATCAACGTGAGAGGAGATGGTGTTAAAATGCCCGAGATCGTACTTGAAAAAGCACTGGATAGAGAGAAAGTGCCTGTTCATCGTCTGACACTGACAGCCCTGGATGGAGGGAATCCCGTGAAATCTGGCACTGCCAAGGTTACCATCCATGTCCTGGATGCCAATGACAACCCCCCTGTCTGTGATCCACCCATATCCAAGGTACTTCTGGAGGAGAATGTGCCAGTGGGCACTCTGGTCACCAAGCTGAATGTCACCGACTTGGATGAAGGTCCCAACGGGGACGTGGAATATTCTTTCAAAACTAGCAATAACGCACCTGGTAAATTCACCAAGCTGTTCTCCTTAGATGCCCGGACAGGGGAGATCAGAACCAAAGCCCCACTGGATTATGAGGAATCCAGTGCTTACGAGATTGCGGTTCGAGCCAGGGACAAGGGATCCCCAGCCATGGAAGGCCACTGTCACCTGCGAGTGGAATTAATTGATATCAATGACAACAGCCCAGAGATCGTGCTGACCTCTGTCTCCAGCCCAGTGCAGGAGGATGCAGCCCCAGGCACTGTGATTGCCCTCATTGGTGTGAAGGACAGCGATTCCGGCGACAACGGGCAGGTCCGTCTACAGATAGCGAAAGAGCTCCCATTTAAACTGGTGTCATCTTTTAAAGAGCATTTCTCGCTGGTCACCAGTGGTCCCCTGGATCGGGAGAAGGCCAGTGGATACAACATCACGGTGAGGGCTGTGGATTCAGGGTCCCCCCCGAGGGCCACACAAAAAACCTTTTATCTCCGCATCGCTGACGTGAACGATAACGCACCGAATTTCTCCAGCCCTTTTGATACAGCTCACATTCAGGAAAACTCCCTTCCTGGGACTTCTGTCTTTTCAGTGTCAGCATCAGATCCCGATGAGGGTAGCAATGCCAAGCTGTCCTACTCCATCCTGGACAATGGGATGCAGGATGTACCCATCTCAGCCTACTTCCGAATAGACCAGGACAACGGCACCATCTACACCGTGCGAGCTCTGGATTACGAGCAGGACAAGGTGTTCCAGGTGCCTGTGGAGGTGAAGGATGCTGGGTCTCCTGCTCTGAGCAGCACTGCTGTGGTCCACGTGTTTGTCCTGGACGAGAATGACAATGCTCCCAACATTGTCTACCCGTCTGTCCCCAAGGGCTCTGCCTTCCACCAAGCCATCCCGGCCTTGGCAGAGCCCGGCTATCTGGTAACCAAAATTGTAGCAGTGGATGCTGACAGTGGCCATAATGCCTGGCTGTCCTACCAGCTGCAGGAGTCCGCTGAGGCTTTGCCTTTCCAAGTGGAACGCCGCTCGGGAGAGATAAGGGTTGCACAGGCTCTCAGGGAGTCGGAAGATTCCCACAGGCTGGTGGTCGAAGTGAGGGACAATGGCACGCCGTCCCTCTCGGCCTCCGTGGTAATAGTCATTTCTCCGGAGGAAAACAGCGTGCAGGACTTCTCCAAGTCCTTGGACCTCCCCCAGTCTTCTCCCGAGGACACCAACCTAACGCTTTACCTCGTCATCTCCTTGGTGTCCATCTCCCTTGTGTCCTGCGTGACGTTTGGGCTGGCGGCTGCCCGGTGCCTCAGAGCTGGCAGTGCCAGCTGGACCTTGGCGGGTTGCTGCCGAGGGACTGGCCGCAAGCCCGCCTCCCATTTCCGAGGGCAGATGAAGCCAGATGGCTTCATCAAGTACCTGGACGTGGGAGGAGCGGGCTTGACCTCCCAGGCGCAGAACTACACCTCTTGTTTCTCGCCCATGTCTGACCAGAGCGATTTCCTCTTTGTAAAGCCCTTCAGCCATTCTAGCACCGCGGAGACCGTGGCTGCCTATGAGCAGGTGACCAGCGCCTTAGCGAGTCCCTGCGATGGGGTAAGAGATGGCTGCTCCTTACTGTCCTCTCTGCTGAGTGCAACAGTTTGTCCTATCCAGGCCAGCTGGCTGTTCTCTCTCTGTCCTTCCTCCTGAGACGGTGGCCTCAGGGAACACGTGTCACTGTCATCTCCTGGGAGGTGGCAGGTGAAAGTTTTGGCCCGGCTTGGTGGAGGTGGGGGAAGGGGCTGAGCAGCACTGTAGGATCAAAGACTCTGTGTTTGTGGCACTGGAGAGTTTCCCCTTGGCCCCGCTTGTGCTTGTTTCTTTTTAAAGCGATTCTTAGCGTGGTCGGGAACAGATTTTTTGGGGGTTTAACTTCTTGGTTCTGTTTAACCCCTTCTTCCTGCATGGCACATGAACTGTGGTGTGGAGGAGGTTATCTGGGAGCAAAGTCTGCCTGTGTTTCTTTTGCTCAGTTTTAGAGGCGTGTTGTAGAATTTTCTCATTTCTTAAGCCCCAGCTGTTATTAATTACTGACTGTGCCTTGGCAAGGGATCATTTTCCAGCTTGAACGAGGAGCTGAATTCGGTATTCAGCACTAAAATACTGAAATGTCAGTGGTGACATTATTCACAAAGATCCTGGTGACCTTACGTGCCCTTGGGCTTGCAGAGGCTGAGGAGTGGCAAGCTTTGAAAACTTGAGCTGTTTGTACTCAGATGCCTAAATATAGATGTAGGTGACTGTGTTTAGCTGGAGCTTTTCTAACTTCAGGCTATAAAAAGGAAAGCAATTTCGTGTCACAAATGCCTGCCCTAAATTCGAAAATGGTAATTACAACAGGAATTCAGAATATGGAAGGGCTATTCAAAATATTGGGAAGGGCTTATCTAGTGCAGTATTGTGTGTCAGCGTGTGCAAAAATCTGAAATCTGGAGGGCAAGTCTTTAAACAGCTTCATTTGCATGCAGCGTGGGGACCAGTGGGGCATCTATTTCAGGGGAGTAATTTATTCTAATATCTGCTTTCATGAGTATCATCAAAGCTGCAGAGAAATTAGTGAGAGCACATCTACTAAATAAAAATCTAGGTCAGCTGCACTCGTCTTCACTTTTCCTTAGCAATTGCAATGTACAAGCAGAATAATCCTATAAAAGTGTTCCACTATGTGTGGACTGTGAACTGCTCATTCCTAAAATAGCTGAGGGGAGCGTGGTCCTTTCCAGGTAGTATGTCATCACCCTGGAGTTAATTAAGATGATTGTGATTTTCGGAAGTGTGCGTTTTCCCGACAGAAACAGTTGTGCTGTTTAGTGCTTTCCACAAAGGCATGATTCAAACAGGAATACACCAGCCTGCTCCACGTCCTTCCTTATTTACAGAATGTTCATTGTCTGGTGGTGAAACAACACGGGCAGAGAGCGATACGGGGGCTTATTAATGAGGTTACAAAGCGTGCTGCTGTGTCTGAAGGTTACTGTGTCTCCTAAACAAATAATGCTTTTTTCCCCTTGCTGTCGGAAGTTTATTCTTCTCTCTGTGGACAGAAAAATATTGTGGTGCTCCAAGGCCACAGCAGCTGGGAAAAGTCATTCAAACACAATGCCCGAAAACGAGATCTCAGGCAGGGCCTTTTTAAGGACACAGGAAGGAGAGATCAGGAAGGTCTGTTACCATTTTACCTTAGAGTATTAAAAGCATCTTTTCTCGGTATCAATTAACTCTGCCACCCCCTCACACCCCCCTTCCTCCTCCAAGCTCATTACTGTGGTACCACTGCTCCTGCTGGATTCATGCCCTTATCAGTTTATTTCATGCTTCATTTCTTTCACAGCCTGGTTTCCTGAGCTGCTTTGGAAGATTATTCTCTGAACAGTTTTTGTCATGCTTTCTGGTGTTCATGCTGCTTCAGAAATACTCAAGGAAGGGGGGAGGGGGAGCTTTCTCTTTGTTCTAATTGATTTGCTTCACTTGGACAGAACATGCTGATACTCCAGACTGAAATAATCCAGGATCAGTTCGCTTTCATTTCCAAAGGCAAGAATGGAGGTATTAAAACTCTTCTTTTTCTTTGCAGCAAGCTCAGCCTAACACAGATTGGCGCTTCTCTCAGACCCAGAGACCTGGAACAAGTGGGTAAGTGGCTCTTTCTTCATTTATCAGTGGGATGAAGGTTTCTTTTCTTTGTGTGCCACTTTCAGTGCTGGGAAGTGCGTGAGTGGCAGCTCTGAGAAGGCTGTCATTGATGGAGTCAGAAATAGGGCTGCTCCTGTGTCAGCTGTGTTTGGTGGGGGTGTGACAGCTGCTGTTGGCAGTGGTGGCTCTGGGTTTGGTGTCTGCACCTCAGGAGCTGGAAGGAACTCCAGGTGAAGTTGTGGGAGAGTTAAAGGGCTGGACAATGGGTTTCACAGAGAAAGGCTTCTTCGCTGAAGCAGATTTTGGGGGTGTAAATTCCTTCCTGAGTCAAAAATCTTAATTCCTCTCCCTTCATGGAGGCCACTGGAAATCCCTCCCTTTGCCAGTCAGGGAACCTTGAGCTCTGTGCTGCTGAGGTGTGTTCACAGAACCACAGGATGGCTCAGGGTGGAGGGGACCACAGAGCTTCACTCAGGCTCAGGAGGGTCATCCCAGAGCACACAGCACAGGACTGTGTCCAGGCAGTTCTGGAATATCCCCAGTGAGGGAGATTCCAGCACCTCTCTGTGAGGTGTGTGTGAGGTCAGAAAAGAAGCCCCAGCAGCAGAGCAGAGACCTCCCAAGCGAGTTCCCCGCTCTTGACTGGCGCTCTCCTGCCTCTGGCCCACCAGGGTTTGCTTGTCTTGGTCCTCAGTGAGAGACCACTGACAGCAAAATGTTGTTCTTTGCCTCTCCCATCTTCCCTCCTGGCTCATGAGCAGGGACAGGGATCCCCTTCAAGAGGGTGAACTCCCTTGAAAGAAAGAACTTTAACTGAATTCCACCTTTCTCTGTGAATACCCCAACCAGAGGTTATTGTGTATGCTGAAACTGGCTCCAGGATAATTTATATGTGAAAAGATGAAATATTTTGGGGAATACCTGAGGATTCCTTTAGAATAGGAATTTAGAATATTCCTAAAGGAATACCTTTAGAGCAATCAGGAGTAAATTTGGGTGATGTGCTTCTTCATCTGGCTGGGTCAGGCACTGTATCTCTGTGCTCTGTCATTGCTGCTGCCCACTTGGGCAGCTCTCATGGAGGTTAAAATGGTGACATGGGAGTACTGGGTGCTGGATTTTGGTGTCAGAGCTTGCAGTTAAACATCTGCAGCAGCTGCTTGTGCCTGAGTCTCTCCCTGGGTCTGGCTCAGTAATTTATCTTATCAGAAAATTAAGAGATTGCTATAGCCAACTTGTTGAAGTGATTAAACTTTGCTATTAGGCTCTTCCAGCTGATAAAGCTAAAATGGAGTGAGGGTTTGATGTAATTAGATAAAGTGTTCATAGTAGAAACTGGCCTTGGACTTTAAAACAAAGCTATAGCTGGAATAGTTTCCTCAGAGGTCTGTTGAATTCCCCATCACTGACAACGTTTTAATCAAGGCAAATCTTTCTGAGCATTTCCGCTCCAGTTCAAATGACAATTAACAAAGCCCTGTTAATGCACAAGTGCACCACAGCTGCTGTAATTGTTTTGCTGTGAGAAGGCAGAAAATGAGCCCCATCAGAGCAAGCTCCACTGCTGCCTCTTCCAGCATCATGCTGGGGCTCTTCAAGGCACGGAGCTGATGCAGTCCAGACCCCCTTAGCTCGGTGACAGTGACCTTTTCTCAGGTCATGGGACAGTGACACTCACCCCAGCTCCCAGCCTCTGCCTGGATCTCTTCACCAGCCCCATCCCCTTCCCAGTGCCTGAGAGACAGCAGCAACTCGTGGCGTGGGAAGAGAGAGGGCAAGAGGAGAGGCAGCCTCAGGCTGTTTGTGGGGAGCTGAACGGGTGGGACATGTGAGTTCTGGTGCATGAGCCACGATGTCACTGCTGAGGAGCTGTGACCTGGCTGCCCAGGACAGTGCCTGGAACAGCTGCTCTTGAATCACAGAATGGTTTGGGTCGGAAGGGACCTTAAAGCTCAGCTTTTTCCACCCCCTGCCATGGGCAGGGGTCACCTTCCCCTGGACCAGGTTGCTCAGAGCCCCATGTTGTGACAGGGGTTCCCATATCATGGGCTGAACCCTGGCTTTGGAAGGAGACTTTGCCCAAGCACAGGCTGCTGCTGAAATAACTGGAGAAACAAAACTCAGTGGATTTTAATTCCTGCTGGTTTTCCCCTCTTGCCTGTGTCCACATTTGCAACAAAACGGCTCTTGAAGATTTCCCCCCCCCGTTTCTTTCACGCTGTTTGAAGTTAAATGAAGGGGGATGCTTTTATTGCAGACCTGTGTGACAGTATTAAAGGATGGAAATAGAAAGTGCTCTCGTATGTTCAGTGCCCAGCCCTGACATCTCCCTGGTGATGAAACAGGCAGATCCTGGAAAGCAGCCCGCTCCCCATTGTGCTGTTCCCGTGCTCTTCCCGGCGTTCTGATGCCCGGTGTGTGAATTCCCCAGGCGGTTTTGGTAGTACAGGTACTAAAGAGGAGGCAAGTGCAGCTGCCTGAGCCCGGCTCTCTGTTCTCTCTCTCCAGTGTTAAACCCTGTACAGATGTGTCTCCTGCTGCCAGGTGAAGCTCTGGAGCACCACGAGCTCTCTGAAGTGCAGGGCTCTGCCTGGGGAGCACAGCCACCTTTTAGCTGAAAATCCATAAAAAGGGATGTGCTCTTAACTCGATTTGACCCAAATTAAATAACAATAAAGGCACGGCAGCTTATGCCAGGGGTTTGGATGGATCCCAGAGGGAGCCTGGCGCTGACCCTAAGCCTGAAACGAGCTCAAACTCGCGTTGGGGTTTCTCCCTTGCTGTCTCCATGGGAGCTGGGGAAGAAACAATCCTGTCTTTTCTCTGCATAGCCCTGCCCATCACAACAAATCCCACGTCTCTGGGCACCTGGAGCCAGGCAGAACAGGGGAAGCTCAGTGAGGCAGGGAGCAGCTCTTGATCTCGTACATCGCTGCTGCTCCGGGACAACAAAGGGAATGTGCTCTTTGTTCCGAGACACCGGAGAGCTCTGGTGCACATGCTCAGGAGATAAGAGCTCAGACAATATGCTCTGAAAATGTGGTAGCGAGNGTAGTACAGGTACTAAAGAGGAGGCAAGTGCAGCTGCCTGAGCCCGGCTCTCTGTTCTCTCTCTCCAGTGTTAAACCCTGTACAGATGTGTCTCCTGCTGCCAGGTGAAGCTCTGGAGCACCACGAGCTCTCTGAAGTGCAGGGCTCTGCCTGGGGAGCACAGCCACCTTTTAGCTGAAAATCCATAAAAAGGGATGTGCTCTTAACTCGATTTGACCCAAATTAAATAACAATAAAGGCACGGCAGCTTATGCCAGGGGTTTGGATGGGTCCCAGAGGGAGCCTGGCGCTGACCCTAAGCCTGAAACGAGCTCAAAGCCGTGTTGGGGTTTCTCCCTTGCTGTCTCCATGGGAGCTGGGGAAGAAACAATCCTGTCTTTTCTCTGCATAGCCCTGCCCATCACAACAAATCCCACGTCTCTGGGCACCTGGAGCCAGGCAGAACAGGGGAAGCTCAGTGAGGCAGGGAGCTCTTGATCTCGTACATCGCTGCTGCTCCGGGACAACAAAGGGAATGTGCTCTTTGTTCCGAGACACCGGAGAGCTCTGGTGCACATGCTCAGGAGATAAGAGCTCAGACAATATGCTCTGAAAATGTGGTAGCGAGGCAGACCTGAGCAAAACAATTCAGAATTAATCTCGTTTGGGAGAAACAGGAGGATAGGGTGATTAATTTAATGATGGCTGTGTTTTGTTTTTCTTAAAAAAAAAACAAACCCAACCCAATCACCCGTGCTGTCGCTGGGCAGATGTAAATGAATCCAGGCTGATTCCGAGCAGCAGATGCCGTTCCCAGACAAATCAGATCAGTGGCTGTAGCGGGGATTACAGTGATGAATTGGCCGAAGTGGAGTAAATGAATGGTCCAGCAGCATTGCAGGATATCCCAGTGGGATCCTCAGTGTGGGGTTTCCCTGTGGGAGGAGGCTGGTGGTGTATGGGAGGAGAATGCAGGGACTGGGGCTGGTACAAAAGACCCATCTTGTTGTTTTGGTTTGTTTCCATTGTTGTGCCCTGCGTGTTCACGGTGCTGCCTGACCCTGGCTGCTCTTTGTTTCGGTGTCTGTGAGGTGATTTGTTCAGGAAAACACCGGGCTGAAGCCAGGATTTCCTTCCTGGAGGATGGGGAGGGCTCTGTGTTGCTCACAGGTGGGCATGGGAGGGTGAGACAGGCCTGGGAGGCATCCTGTGGCAGGAGTGAGGGCAGTTTTGGGCTGTGTGGACAGGCTGGGAGGAGATCCCGGGCAGGAGCCACCCCAGAGACAGCGGCAGGGGACTCACCAGGAGGTGGGAAGCAGCGTGAGAATCCATGGCAACTCCAGGGGAGGGAGGAGCAAAGCGAGGAGAGAAGATGCAGAGTTGCCATTTCACACCCCCCTTCCATTTGTTTTCTCCAGTCCCGAATCCCCCTTTGTTAATGCTTCCCAAAGCTGTTGCTGGCCAGGCTTCCCCTCCCAGGCTGAGCACAGCCAATAGTGATGTTCACTTGTTCATCAAACTGCATCCCAGCTGCCCTGTCTGACCCCAGCCATCATCCCCCCTACCCACAGCATGAGGGGCTTGGGGCTGGCAGCGGGGATGCTGCAGCAGGAGAGAGCCAGGAAGGAAAAGAGGGATTTTTTTTTGTTCTTTGCGTCGTTTTCACGCAAGAACTCCCAGAGTTGGGCTTGCAGGGCTATCAACAGGCTGCCTCTGTGTGCTGAGGGCTGGGGAGGGGAATAAACAATAGACCTTTAAGCTCTCAGGGGTGTTCTTGAGGCTCAAACATGTAGGTACTGCTAAGGGTGAGGCTTGTGGTGTATTTTTGGGGTGCACGACAGTGCACCAGGACACTGACCCCAAATGTGTCCGGGGGGGGACATCCCCGAGCAGCTGGGGCCAGAGGAGCAGGGAGAGGGAAACACGGACAGTGCTGGCCCTACACAGCACAGGGGCAGAAGGACAGCTGGCCACAGCTGCAGGCTTTGCCCACATCCTTCCTAAAAATAAACACTTGCATGCCCAGGAGGCACAGGGGTGTCTGTGGGTGTTGGAAACGCCCTGGAATTTACGCTGCGAGTTTCGTGTCGCGTTCCAGCGGATCCGGGATCGAGTGCTCCGAAGCACAGGGCACCCCTGGGGCTGTGCAGGGCAGCACTGATGGGTTTGCCTTCTTGTTGCTCATGGAGAAGGTGGGGATGGGCACATGGCAGGCAGGGCTGCTGGACAGGCTGCAGCTTCTCACTGGCAGGAGCAAAAGGAGCAGCAGAGGGAAGTGCCGCTGTGGGAAGTTCGGGAAAGAATTAAAATCCTCACGTTTCCATCCCAAATGCACCCCAGGGTTAAGCCAGCAGTGGTATTTGCTGTGCCAGGTGTGGTTCCACACGTTTTGCAGGTGAATTATGAAGTTGGAGCAGTCTTTGGGCTGGAATTCCTGCTTCTTCTGGCTGGATTGTATTTGTTTGCCTGTTCAGTATTGAGTGTGTGGTGGTTCCTCCACAGCTCCTGCGGCATGGGGAGTGTGGAGCTGCTCTCAGCTGTCACCCCCAAGGCCTGGGGAAGGTGTGAGTGGAGCCCTGCAGCCTGAAAAAAATCACAGCAGCCTCTGGAAATCTATTTGAGGTCATCACTTTGAGGGAACAGCCATAATCGAAGTGACAGTGTTCTCCTAAGACTGAGAGCTGCTGTGCTTTAATGTGGGCTGTGAATCTCTGAGTGCAGGAGGAGTTGTGCCACTGAAGGAGCTCTGCTCTGAAGGGGTTTTCCTCCTGCCAGATCCTCTGGGGCTGTACAGCTCAAATCACCAACTTCTGCCAGGTCCTGGGGAGCCTGGGAGAGAAGCTGCCTTTCTGGGGAGTACTTGGGGTGGTTGTTCATGTCCAGTGATGAAGCCCACGCCAGTCCCCAGCCTGTTTGTGTGGCTTTGGCTCAGCAAACACCTTGGAGGGAGCCACAGAAGCCCAGGAAGGGCCAGACTGTTTTATCTGTCAGGTTTGACCCGGTGGGTTGTGAAACAGAAAAGATTGAAGACAACTTAGAGCCTCATGGATTGGAGGGGCTGGAGCGTGTCCAGGGCAGAGAATGGAGCTGGGAAGGGGCTGGAGCCCCAGGAGAGGCTGAGGGAGCTGGGAAAGGGGCTGGAGAATTCCTGAGGGAGCTGGGAAAGGGGCTCAGCCTGGAGAAGAGGAGGCTCAGGGGGGACCTTGTGGCTCTGCACAACTCCCTGACAGGAGG
>VZTH01007198.1:13204-55810 GCA_013397815.1 Aleadryas rufinucha | reverse complement strand
CGGCACTTTGCCCGGGGAGGGCAGCGAACGGGGCCGGGGCGGGCGGGGGCCGGGACAGGCAGTTTTCCGGAGTGGGGTTAGCAGGGGAGTTTTATGGGGAGGGCAAGGGGGCAGTTTCCCCGGAATTTCAGCCTGCCGGGGTGGAGGGCAGTTTTCCCTGGGGATGCCGTTTCCCGGGAGAAGGCGGTTTCGGGGCCTGGGGGCATTGTCCCGGGAGGAGCGGCGTTGTCCCGGGTGGATGAGCTGATCCTCCCGCCCCGCCAGAGCTGTCCCGGGTGCTGAACGCTGCAGCCGCCGCCGCCGNNNNCCAGCCGCCGCCGCCGCCTTCCCGGCGCGCCGGGGCCGCTCGAGCCTCTGGATCCCGACGGGGAGGTCTTGGGATTGCGGGAGATGCCACCAAGCCCAGTGCTGGGCTGGGGAGTGGCCCACGCCGGGTCCTGGACTCGCTGTTTGCCCTGTCCCTCGGGGCCGGGATGTCCCAGCTGGCCCCAGGGTGTCCCCGCAGTCCCCCGGGCGCTGGGGTGGAAGCAAGACCCCCATTCAGCCCGGGGTGGGGAGGAGACTCCCCATGGCGGCTCCAGCCCTCGGGGTGTCCCGCTGATGGCCGGCTCCTGTCCTTTAGGACGAGCGGGGACTCAGCCTGGATCTTACCCCTTCCCTCCGCCCGCCTGCACGCCGAGGTCCCTCTGGATGAGCCGGGAATGCGGGCGGGAGCTGCTGCCGCAGGGATCAGAGGAGATGAACCCTGCTCGCCCTGCGGCTGCCTCGGCTGGGTTTGCAGCCGAAAGCTTTTGGTTCTCACTGGCAAAGCAGAGGGAAAAGAGACCTTTGTGCGGGCACATCTGGAACATCTGGCGCCGGGGTGGGTGCGCGCTGCCCCGTCCAGCGCCGGGCCCCCGCCTCAGCTCCCTGAGCACCCACAGCTCAGGTGCGGACATTTTCTCCCAGCGCTTCCAAGTTATGACTGTCGGGAGGAAATCCTGGCAGGCGACTTGACAGCGATCTGCCGAGCCCCCGAGGAGCGGATCCGCCTCTCACCGAGATGGAGGGGAAGCGTCTCCTTCCTTCCTTCCTTCCCGCGGGAGCAGGGGCTGTCTGGCACTGGAGACGGGGGAGATCGCAGGGGCAGCTGCAGCGGCCGGGGGCTCGGCTGCTTTATGCACCAGCTCCTCTTCCTCACCCACATTCCCAAGTGCCAGTGGCTCTGGCAGACGGGAATCTACAGGGATGATCACACACTAGCTGCAGGGAGGCTTTGGGAGCAGGGGGGAAATCACTCACCCGGGAATTTCTACCTGCACTTTTTGTTGGTTATCATTTTCCGTTCAAGGTCTCTGGTGGGGAAGCCTTATTTAAAGAATTTAGGTCTGCATCAGCGATTTCCTCCTCCCTCTCTTTTCTCCCAGCTTGTGTTTCCCAGAATATTTCCTTAAAGACGCCACAAACTCGGGCACAGACTCCACGGTTCTAAAATGTGCGAATGTTTGCAAACAAACTCCCGGTGTGGAGCCCCTTCCCCCGCAGCCGGGGGGTTGGAGGGGGCATTTCCCTACTCAGGTACCCGCTCTGGGAGAGGCATCACCCCCGCTCTGGAGCCCAGGAGAGGGACAATTCCTTATGCCCTCTGGATTCTGTTTGTTCCCTCTGCCAGCACGACGGCGGTGAGCGAGAGGCCATCTTAGGCAGAGGGGTTTGGGCTGAATCCTCCTTGGAATCCTCACTTGGAATTAACGTTGTGTGGCTGCTCGTGGAGAGGGCTTGGTCCTCCCTCGCCCTCAGGGCCGTTTTGGCCCTGTCAGATCTTTCCCCCCCTGCTTTGCCTGTGTATTTTGTCTTTTTCATTTCAGCGGTGTGTCTGTACAAAGGCTTAGGAAATCTGCCAGATTCCCTAAATCAGTGCCTGAAAACAACTATTTTTAGTAACTGATAAGTCACATGAGCTCAGCTCGCATAGATTAGCATTTACCTTTCCCGAGTAACGAGGATATTGTTTGATACTTGTTGATACCATCAATTTTCCCCCTAAAGAAACCCAACCCTGATAACGAGGGGCCGGCTTGGAGAGGCGGCTCCGAGCGGAGCTCAGATGCCTTTGTTCTACTCCCGCTGCTCCGATCGTATCTGTGCATTCAATCAAATCTATAGATGCAATCTGACCCCTCCAAAAATAAACGTATTGTGTCCTGAAGAGGCCTGGGAGCCACTGTCTGGCTGAGGCTGGATAAATCACACTCGTTCCAAATGAGTCCTGATGGGCTGTGTGTGATAAGGGACCCTGGGTTGTCACCCTCCGCGGGATCTGGCTTGGGATGTGGCTGTGGGAAGCCCAGATGTCACCAGGATGGTGGCTCTGGATGTGGAGCATGGAAACCCACAGGTTCTGTGTGTGTCCCTGTGAAAACGGGGGCAATGGTGCCAAGGAAACGCTTTCCGTGGCTTCTCCTCTCCATGACAATCCCGAAATGCTTAACGAGATCTAGCAATGCCCTTCTAGGGGAGGCTTGTCTTAATCCCATTTTCCAGAGTTTCAGGCTTATGTTTTCAGACGTGCTGGAAACGTGCGGCTCTTCCCGGCTTTCAAAGGCAGGGGAGCTCAGCGTTTTCCGAGCAGGGATTATCCTCCGTCCCCAAAGGGCAGCAAAGTGGAGCAGCACTGCTACATCTGGGACATCTCTGAGCCGGCCCTGCGATGGCAGCCTGCCCCGAATGGCAGCCGTGAGGAGCAGGGGCTTGGGGAGCCAAAATCCTCTCCTGTGGCACAGGGAGCAGCTGTTTTAGGATAGGGACTGGGGCTGCTTCAGCCAGAGGTCCCATTGGGAAGGGGAAAAACCTGTGGGGTGGATGGGCCCATTTCTATTCCTGTCCCCCACACACTCCTGGGTTTTTGCCACGTCCATGGCCCCATGTTCAGGGATGCTGGCGGGATGAGGATGATGTGGTTGGTGCTGCTTCCGAGGAACAGCCTCTCTCCCACCGGCAGCACCTTTAGCAAATCCAGGAGGCAGAAAAGTCCACATCATCTCCCCGTCTGAATCCTGCCGGAATTAGAGTCAGAGCCCTTGTAGGACAAGGAATGGGTCCCAGGAGGCCCCTGGAGAACTTTGCCGCTGTGGTTGGTACTATGGCAACAAGTGCTAATGCAAAGCACGGACAGGAACTCGGGGGAACAAATTATCCTTGCTTTTCCCCTGGCACGTCCCTGAGGATGCCAAGGCAAAGAGGGCGAGAGCTCTGCCTTGGCTCCGTGTGCCGGATCCATCCATGGGGGAATGAGGAATCCTGCACCTTCCCGTGTCGGAGAGGGGTGGTGACCATGCTCAGGAAATCCCAGAGCTGTCTCAGGGGCAGAATTCTGATGGGATCTAGCTGGGGATTGGGGGCTTGTGCCATGAGGAGCGTGATCTCCTCCCAAGGGTTTTAACCAGGGACATGAGTCACTCCTTAGAGAACCAGAGGCAGCAGGATTTACTGGAAAATTTAATGCCGTGCAAGAAGGATTTTGGGGTGTCAGCAGCAAAGGAGGGGACATGAGGGGCTGAAAAGATCCAGGAGTTTATTCCTGGATGGACTCGGAGCTGGGAGCTCCGTCCCTGAGTTTATTGATGCCGGCTGGCAGCTCCGGAGCTATTACAGCTCCAGCCAACCTGCTGTGATTTTTAAATTTTCTTTTTCTTTGTTTTTTTCCTAAATGGAGCCCCAATTCCCCTCTTGTGCTGTGATTGGATTGCCAGACCATCCATCAAGTGGCATTTTCTCATTTATTTCCTCCCTACCTATTTTGTCTTCCAGGACAAAGTGGTGGTGTGTTAACACCGCTCCAATTTGTCACACTGGAGTCACCAGCGTAATTCCCAGCCTCTCAGAAAATTGATGGTGGCGGAATTGAGGTTTTACAGATGGGCCAAGCCCTAATAAGAACATCACTTTGAGATGGGGCGAGCGGCACAATTGACGCTTTTATCTAAATTCCGTTGGAGCCGCACACCGCAGGCGCCGGGAAAATATTGTGGGAAACAGCAAAAGAGGAACGGCAGGCGTGGTGCTGAAATCTGCTCAGCCCTGAACTCCAAATTACAACAAAAACCCCAGTTCTGGCAGCTAAAAAAAAAGGGGATTTTGTCAACACAGTTGTCTTGGCAACATTAAAATGCATTTCGTGCGGTCTGCTCAGGCTGTGTCGGATGGGGCGAAGGGGAGAGGGGTGAGGGGCTCCAGTAAATTGCAGGGAAGTTTTGGGGTGACTCTGCCTCCTCCAACACTCCGTGATTAGGGATGTTCAGGATGCTGGTCCAAATGGGATGGGATTGGATAAAATAGGATATTTGTGTTGGAAGGGATCTACAATGATCGTTTCAACTGCCTGGAAATTCCAGGGGCTGTTGTGCCAGCAGGACCAGGCTTTCCTCGGCTGTTTCACTCCCTGGAGAGGGGATGGACCCCAAACCATCCCAGGAGCTGGGTAAAGGTGCAATTCCCAGGGCTTTGGGGCAGCTTTGTCCCAGCAATGTGGCCATGAGCAAACAGCAGTGGTTTGTTTTCCAGGAAACAACCCCTGATCGGAGGCCCATGAAGCCTCTCGGGGACTGGCCAAGGATTTATTTCCATCAGAAGCGAGGATTTATTCAATTAACTGCTCTTCCTGCAGGAACAGGAATGGTTTTGGTGCAGACACGAGGGGGGTCTCCGGGGTGGAGGCCTTGGCACTGCTTCCCTTTGGCAGCGTCCTTCCAGAGCCTGCTGGCGTCCAGCTCAGGTCAGCGGGCACTGGCACCAGGGCGTTGTGCAGATGCCAAAGTGCCTCGTTCCGGTCACTCCTGCGTGGAAATCAGGTGTATTGGGGTCAAAGTCACAGCCCAGCTGGAGTAATGATTCCCAACCAGATGGGAATGGGAAGGGAGAAGCGGAGCCATGGTTTGGCTTCAAAGGGAAAAGGTCTCACCCTCCCTGGGTGGATTTTGGGAAGGCCGGGGGGAGGTGGATAATTAGAGCTGGAGGAACATTGCGGATTCCCAGGGTTAAAAGGCCACGGACGAGGGGACACCGGGCAGGGATAGAGCGTGGAACTGCTGGCACCAGTGAGCTGCCTGCCAGGGAATCACTGGAACGCTCCATTTTCCATGCAGGTTTACAGGAACTGTGCATATGTTGCGTCCCAGCGCTCCTCATCCCATCCAGCGACACTCCGTGGGTCTTAAAAATTAAATGGGCATAAATCCATCAGCGCCGGGGTTCTTCCTCAAGTGCTATAAATCCTACGAAAACTAATTAAAGAGGACAATGGTGCCCATTTAAAGCTGGCACGCAGATCCAGGAGCCATTATCACCAGGAAAACAGGGCTCCAAATGGATTTGTGAGGCCGAGGGTGGCGCGGGTGGCCGCGGTGAGGGGCTGATGTTGGGCACGGCCCAGCCGGCGGCTCCTGCCTGGCAGAGCGAGGAGATTGTGTTAAAGCCCCTAAGATTGATTTCTTCTCTGCTTTGCCTCGGAAATCAAATCATCCCATTAATGTTTGTGCTGGAGTTTGTTCTTGGAACGTTCTCTGGCAGCTCGAGGAGCTTCTCATGGGGTTTGTTGGTCACTGCTGGAGGGGAGCCTGCTCTGCTGCTCTTCCCCAAAAGCCTCCACAGGAGGGACGTTTCCAGGAATTGGTGTCGGGATCGGGGTTAAGGCTTGCCTGGGCTGCTACTCCTCTGCAGGGTTTGTTGCTCTCCTGTAGTTTGAGTCGGGTTTACACTTTGGAAAGGGCAGAGAAACTGAGGCAGGAGTGGGATGGCACCATCCCTGGAGGATTATTCCAGCAGGGTGTCCTGAGAGCTGAGCTGTCCAGGGAGCTGAGCCCGGCTTTGCTGATGGATTTGCCATTTCCTGGCTGTCCTTTGGGGGGAAATCAGTGTTCCCACCCCGCTGAAACCCCGTTCAATGCACTCCTCTCACTGCTTTAAGGAGTTAGACCTGACACCTCCAGCAGCTTTAGATGCCTGACCCAGCTCTGGGGGCCATAAGTCAGAGCCCTTGTGGTGCTGGGAGCAAGATCTGGGAATCTGTGGGCTCACAGAGTTCAGCACAGCTCAGCCCCCCATGGGGCTGAACTGTTTGAGTTCCATCCAAATGTGTCCCCTCTGGAATCACACCTGGGACACCCCGGGAACTGGGATGGGGGAGCCCCGACCCTCACTGGGGGAGCCTTCTGAGCACTCCTGGGTATCTCCCACCTCCCTGAACTTCTCCCTCTCCCTCTTCTCTCCAGTCTGAGTTTGTGCAAGACTTTCCAGCTGGAAAATAATCGGACTCAACGATCTCAAGATAATTTTCCAATGTAAAGGATGCCATGATCCTTATCCAACTATTCCCTAAAGGAGCAGGAGGCTGAGGGGCTTAGATCCCGGCTGTCCTTGTTCTCCTTGCCTGTCCCTGTCCTTTCTGGCCCTTTTATGGCCTTCCTGACTCTGAGGAGCAGCAGAAAAAAAGGAAAAATCCCTGGATGGTGCTGAGGTATCACTTAAAACCTGTTTTTTTCTTCTCATCCCTTTTGGTGGGTTTGGGGACAGGGAATAATGAGCACCTAGAAGTGCCAGTGTTCCCTGGGACTGCAGGCTGGGGATGAACACGTATAGCAAATGACAAAGCTTTTCCCTGGAAATAGCTGGAAATTATCCCGGTGGGAGAAGAGCGAGGCACTAAACACCGGGGTTTCTCAGCTCTTTCCTGCGAGCTCAGCAAGTCCCGCTGTAAGGTCGAGCGGGGCTGAAGGACATCCGTGGTCCCCTCCAGCTGTGCAACATCTGCCCGTGTGCGCGGCCGGGAGCGCCTGGCGGTGGCAGGGACCCGTGCCAGGCGGTGCCCACGAGGGCTTTGCCCCCTGAGACGGGCACGATGCAAACACAGACCTCGCCCAGGGTGAGGAACTCTCGAGCGCCGCACTGCCGGTGACGAATCCCGGGCAAACAGCAGGGCTGGGCCCTCGCAGGAAGCTGGCATTCCACGCTCTCCGGGCGCTCCGGCTGCTTCCAAAGCCACCTTTGTCCCCACGGCGTCAGCCGAGGCGTCAGGAATGAGTTTTGTGTGACTCAGTGCCGTGCCTGCACATCAGGGTGGCAGTCACCTTGTGGGGGGCTGGGGGAGTGGGGTCAGGGAAATCAGACCCTGGCAGGGAGAAGGGAGCTGCTCCCGTGATTCCCAAAGAGCCTGGGAAAGAGGGGAAAACTCGGCTGGGGTCCCTCTGTGCAAGCAGGGTGGGGATGGGGAAGGGATGGAGGGGTGGGAAGGAAGGAAAGGGACAGAACCTTTCTGGTAGAAGCAGATTCCTGCTTTCCTCCCCAAACCGGGACCTTCCCTATCCTGCCCTGCTGCCCGAGCCCTGGGAGGAGGCACAGCCCGTCCCGGGCTCCCGATCCAGTGTCATAACACCCAACCTGGCAATTAGGGCGTTAATTAGCCTTTGAGGATGTGCCTCGGTGGCATTTAACCCTTTGCAACTTGCTGCTGCTGCTCTGCAGGGCCGAGTCACGCAGGGGAAGGGCCGCAGGGGTTAAACCCGTCGGTTTGGGGTATGGATCTCTGATTGTTTTATTCCTAGTTTGCTGGCAAAAGGCCCAGCCCGGGGTCAGCAGCATTCCTCACATGAGGATTAAAGCACCCAAGCTCAGCTGGCGTCACCGCCCTGCTCCTCAGATCCCTGCTTGTCCCATGTGGGAGCTGGAGGGAGCTCCCGGCAGAGCGGGGCTGAAGGTGCAGACGCTGCCCTGAGTATGGGGAGAGAGAAGAGTTTTCCTTGCCATGTCAGTGCCTCCAGCAGACCAAGTTCCCTCTGTTCTCTGCCCAAAACTCAGATTTAAAAGAGAAAAGAAGGCGCTGGCTCGATGCAAAGTGTCAGGGCACAGTCCTGGAGAGAGAAATGTTCTCCAGAGCATCCGAGAAACGCAAAGGGAGTGCGAGGAGGGTTCAGGAGCAGAAGTGACGGAAGCCAAGCGTGGCCGTGTGGGAACAAGGGTCCCATCAGGAGTCAATGGGATGTGACTCCCCGAGCCCTGCAGGGCTGTTCACAGCTGCACAGGGCTCTCCCGAGGGCAGGATGAGCTCCCTGCTTGCTCTCCTCGCCATGGTTTCCCTCCGCTGAAGCAGTTGGTGTGGGAACAGTTCGGAGCCGGATGGCGGGGCTGGGCTCGGGGGAGTGCGAGCGATGCCTCCTTCTCCCCGTGCCAGGCTGGAAATATGGGGAGGGGAGGAGCTGAGCGGTGATCCCTGCAGCCAGCCTTAAAAGCAGTTGCCTTTGGAAGTGTTTTCCTAACTCAGAGGGAGCTGAGAGGCCTCTTCTGCTCCCTCGTTCTGCTCGTGGCTGCTGCTCCTGCTCCTGAAGGCACCTCGGAGTGACAGCACGTACGGAACAGGTTTCCTCCCGGGCAGGGACGCGCGTCCCCTGCCTGGTTCTCACCCATCAGCTTGTTGGATGCTCTGGAAAACCCATGGAGACGGGATCCTCAGCCGGCAGAAATCGCCGCCGAGCACCGCGCGGCTCTACCTGTCCGTGAGCCGCGCAGGGTGGGCAGAGCAGGGAGTGTCCGAGCCAGGCTGCCCGGCACTGCCCGTGCCCAGCGGCCCTCGCCGGGGCTCCCCCGCTCCCTCCGCGCCTCCCCGGCCCCCGCCGAACAGATGGTGCCGATTTTCGCAGGGGGAGGTGGAGGAAACAAAGCCCCGAGCGCTGCGAGGCTGCAGCCTGGCTCCCAAACGCCGCCCGGGGGGTGACATCTGTGGGGACGGGGTGCCTGTGGCGTGCCGAGCCCCGTGCTGAGCAGGCACTTGCGCCTGCCCTGCCTCACTTTTCTCCCTCCTTTGTTGCTTTTCCCCCTCCTTTCCAGATAAAGAAGCCCGCGCACCGTCGGCGGGGATGCCGGTGAAGCGAGCGGGCTGCCTCCCCCTCTCTGCCCGGCGCAGGACCAGCGGCTGACTGGAAGCTGGAATGTTTCCCACTCCACGCGATGCCCAGCCCTGACTGCCCTGCCCCTAGCCTGGCTTCCCAGGTGTGACATTCCCTGTTTTCTCCTGTTCCGAGAGCAGTGCCACCGAGCATGCTGCAGAAAGCCCCCCTGCAGCCAAAGCCCAGGGGAGTTTTCCAGTGAGTCCAGCTCCTCAGAAGCCAGAGCTGCCCCTTCCCACCCCGGTGTTGGGAAGCGTCTCCGACAGCGAATCTCCCCGTGCCCAGCAGGTGTTGAGGTCCTGGGGTGCAGGCTGGAGGAGGGGGCTGCCATGGAAGAGAATGTGTTCAGCGTGCAGCAGATCCAGCCCAACGTCATCTCGGTGAGGCTCTTCAAGCGCAAGGTGGGCGGCCTCGGCTTCCTGGTGAAGGAGCGCGTCAGCAAACCACCCGTCATCATCTCCGACCTGATCCGGGGAGGGGCTGCCGAGCAGACTGGCCTCATCCAGCCTGGGGACATCATTCTAGCCGTCAATGGCAGGCCCCTGGTGGACATGAACTATGAGGCGGCGCTGGAGATCCTGAGAAGCATCGCCTCCGAGACCTACGTGGTCCTCATCCTGCGCGGCCCCGAGGGCTTCACCACTCACCTGGAGACCACTTTTGCAGGTGACGGGACGCCCAAAACCGTCCGTGTCACCAGACCCCTGTGCCCGGCTCCGAAGGCAGTTGACTTGTCCAACCCAAGTGTTCCCAGCAAGGAGCAGCCACTGCCAGCAGCCATGGGCTCCCTGTGGAGCAGGGAAACGGGCAAGGAGGTGGAACCGATGGTCCACGTTAACGGCGTCATTGCCAGCAGCAAAGGGCCGGACGCCGGGAAGGGCAAGGACGGGGCTTGTGGTCACTCCTGTCTCAACGGCGGCGTGGAAGACAATGAGCTGCTCAAAGAAATCGAGCCTGTCCTGGACCTGCTGAAGAGCAGCAGTAAGGACAGCGATGGAGATGCGCCCTCCAAGGTAGAGACACGGGATATAGAAGTCCAGGTGGACTGGTAGGTCCCTAAATACATTTTTTACCTTTGGTGAAACGTGCTGGTTCTGGCTCCCCGAGCGCCTCTCCACAGCTGGGTGCTGCCTGGCACCGTGGGGTGGAGATGGAGAGGCAGGGATGCAAAAAAGGGGGGAAGTGGTTGATGAGGGGAAGATGAATGGAAAATTGGGAGAAGATTGTGGAAGAAAGGTGTGAGCATGGGAAATTGGGGAGAGCGGGAATAACGTCTCATGGAAAGCTGAGCTGTGTGATGTGGCAGATCATGGGCTGGGCTGGGATAAATTTCTGCTCCACGTTCTCAATCCTGTTTGTTTCAAGTTGAGGCAAAATCCCGTGCCTCGGTTTCCCCAGCTGCCAAATAAGGTCCGTGGTATCCCTGTCCTTGTGGTCCTGCTTTAGAGCTCTCCTGTTGAAATCTGCTTGGAAGAACTGCGGGAGAGGAGGAAGAAAGGTCGGGGCATGGTGCTTCCCAGGAGAAATGCGTTCCCAAACCTTTTGGGAGAGGGGAGGGGAGCCCCAGTCCAGCTCCATCTGAAGCCAAGCCAGGGCAAGGGCAGCGGGACCAACCTGGTGGGAAGGGGGGAAATGTTTTTCACGGAGAGCTCGGAACGGCTAATCCCTGTTGAAATGCCAGGACGGATCTGCCTCTGCTCCTCCTGGAGCCAGATCACTTTTTCAGCACTTGTGAGCGTGGGTGGGGACGTGGACAACACTTGTCCCACGTCCTTTTGAGGAGGGGGAAGTCGGACCGCTCCCGATTTTCCTCAGCATTTCCCTGAGCCGGAGCAGCCCCCGGGGCCCTTCCTGCTTAACAAAGCTGTTGTTTGTAGCTGGTTTTTCTCTCTACCAGCTCCCTCTCCTCCTGGCCGTTCATTAACACTGAGAGGTTGCCTTTTCCTGTTGCATTTCCCCAAGTCCCCAAACACATTTTAGCGGTGTCAAGTGCCGCAGCAGGTTGTGGCTGCCCTCGCTTATCGACTGGCTGGAAAAGCCCCGAGGGTTTGCTGGAGCTGGAGATCTGTGGCTCAGCCACGGGAAGATCTGTGATTTTGAGTTCTCTGTAATTTCAAGTTCTCTTGCTGCAGATGCTTCTTAGGAAAAGGGGAAAAAATTGTGTTCATTTTTCTTTATCAGAAACAAGAGGGGAGAGCCACAGCGGGGTCCCCTCCGTGGGCTCCCAGCCAAGGCTGAGCTCCCACTCGCTCCCATCCCAATCCCACACCCACCCCTTGTGCTTCCCACCTTCCTCGGTTTATTTTCAGTTGTTTTCACGTCGTTCCTGCTCTCCCAAATTATTCCTGTTTCCCGTGGAGGACACGGTACCTCAAAGCTCGTTAGGGTGCTCACACTGAGTCAGAGGGAAAAATTATCTGCGGTGCTTGGTGCCGGTGTCTGGGCGTCCTTCCTGCCATCCCTTCCCCACCAGAGGTGCTCTCCAGGTCTTGTTCACTTGCGAATTGTTGGGATTTGGAAAATTTGGAAATCTGCTGTGCAATGGGAGGGGATTTAACCCCCCCGAGCCCAGCACGCTCTCCAAAAACCTGTCTGGACCATGCATCCTTTAATGCAGCACCAACTCATCCTGGGAGAGCCTGGTTTAAGAGCTGAGATGCTGAAAGGGCCATGATTGGATATAAAATGTGCAGGGGGGCTTAAAAATCCCCTCTGGTTTAGCTCAGGGACCTCGGGGTCACAGCCCAGCAAAGCCCCCTGAGGACCCAATCCTGAACATGGGGATTGAACAGGACGCAGCCTCACCCTACAAACCCTGCTCTCCATCCTGCCGGCTGCTGGGTCTCCAAGGAAATTCTGCTCCAGACATGGGGAGGGGTGAAAAACGTGGTTTTACTTGGAGGAGTCTCTTCTATTCAGGGATTAAACAGAAATGCTTTGATTTCACTTAAACTGAAGGACCTCAAAGCAGCAAAGCGGGGACTTCACCAAAATCTCAATCTTTTTTTTTTCAATATCCTAATTTAAAAAATCTTTGTAATCCCTATGCCATGGGGTTGAAAATCCACTTTTCGGTCAAATTCTCCTGCAGCCTGGCTCTTGTGGAAGGAGTTGGTGTGAGGGAGAGGACCCAGGCTGGAGCAGAGCTGTGGGAAAGGAGATTTACTGCAGGGAGAAGCTGCCAGGAGCTGCTGTGCGGGGCAAAGGGCATTTCTGTGAGGTTGGGCTGCAGATGATTCATCTGCTCGGCTCGGGCTCACACAGAGCCGGGGCATCCTGAAGGTCTCCTGAACTCCAAGTTCTCTTGAATGGCAGGAGAAGTGCAGAAAGGTCAGGGAATAATGGGGAGTGGATAACTGGGGAGAGCGTTGGTCGGTGCCAAGGAAATGCCAAAAAAACCCCAGCAAGCCCTCAGATGGATGCAGATCCCAGGCTTAGGCTGGGGCTTCTCCAGGCAGGAACAGTGCAGGAATTGAGCTCTACCTACACCCAGGAGGGTGCAAAACCTCGCTCAAGGTTGAGCTGGACACCTCCAGCCTGGGCCATTTGGCTGCAGATCCAGCTGGAGATGATGGGTTTGGGATGGATCCCGGTTTGTCTCCTCTTTGCCTGGTGCTGCCCTTCCCAGCCCGCGGTGCTTTGTCAGAGCCGATCCGGCTCACGGAGCTGTGACAGCGTTCCCAGGGAAGGGCACGAGGCTGAGGTCGTTCACAGGGAGACAAAAACTTCTCTCTCAAGATGGGCTTTGGCAAAACCAATTCCAACTACACCTGATGCTTTGGGCTTCCAGCGCCTCTCCCCAGCGTTACTTCCAAGGAAAACTGGAAGGGAGCCTACCAGAAAGATGGGGAGGGACTTACTATAGGAGCATGGAGGGACAGGACAAGGGGAATGGGTTCAAACTGCCAGAGGGCAGGGCTAGATGGGATATTGGGAAGGAATTGTTCCCTGGGAGGGTGGGGAGGCCCTGGCCCAGGGTGCCCAGAGAAGCTGTGGCTGCCCCTGGATCCCTGGCAGTGTCCAAGGCCAGGTTGGACACTGGGGCTTGGATCAGCCTGGGACAGTGGAAGGTGTCCCTGCCCCTGGCAGGGGGTGGAACAAGATCATCTTTAAGGTCCCTTCCAATCCATCCTATGATTGATTGATTGATTGATCCTAAGTTTGCTCTGGGGGCACAATCAGTTCCTCTCCATGCCCTGCCTTCCCCAAGGGAGTTCTCTCTGTTTCTCCTCCCGCCGTGTGCCCTCCGTGCGTGTCCATGGCGCGGCTGCGACCACGGCTGCTCCTTGGCTCAGGCCATCCGCAGTCGGAGAAGGGAGCACGGACGCGGGGCCCAAGGTATGATGAGAGCTGGCATTTCTGCCACGAGGCTCACCGTGGGCTAGGAAGCAAAAATAGAGTTTGATTCACTCCCTGCCGGCGAGCCCAGGTCTGTTTTTCCCTCGGAGCTCTGGGGAGATTGTCAGGTCCCATCTTCCCTCCTTCCTCCCTCCCTCCCCACCAAGTTGCCAGGATTTATTTTCCTTCCCAGGTCTGTCCCATAACATGAGCAGCATGATGGAAACGTGGCAGTTTCAGTCCAAACAGCAGCCCTGAGAGGGAGAGGAGTGCTGGGAGTGGGAATTCAGTTCAGGAAAGGTTTTGAGGTTTCAGGCTCCATCTTGCCTTGGAACAAACCCCATCATTTTGCAGTTCCTGAAGAGAAAATTCTTTCCCTCCCACCTTCCTCAGCACCGCCAAAATCCCTTTGTGTTACTCAAAACATTCAATTTGCATTTCTGATCTGTCTTCATCCTTCTGCACTTGGACACTAAACTTTAAAACCTCGGAAAGGAAAAGGTTCCCTGGAATTACCACATTTGTGCCATTCTGGAAATGGATGCAGGGAGCTCTGGCAGGGAATAACCTTCCCCTTCCCCTTCTCCCTCGGCCAAGGCCTCTTCCTCATCACCCTGACCCCGTCACTGACCCAGAGAGGCATTTTGTGCCTGCAGACCACATATTCCAAATAAATCCCATATTCCCCCCAAATAAATCCCATATTCCCCCCAAATATATCCCATATTCCACCCAAATAAATCTCACATCCCACCCAAATGTATCCCATATTCCTTCCAAATATATCCCGTATTCCCCCCAATATATCCTATATTCCACCCAACTAAATCCCATATTCCCCCCAAATAAATCCCATATTCCACCCAAATACATCCCATATTCCTCCCCAAATGTATCCCATATTCCACCCAAATATATCCCACATTACCCCCAAATAAATCCCACATTCCCCCAAATATATCCCATATTCCACTCAAGTATATCCCATATCCCACCAAATAAATCCCACATTCCACCCAAGTAAACCCCATATTCCACCCAAATAAATCCCATATTCCCCCAAATACACCAGACCAGTCCCCAAATCACCCTTCACCCGCTCCACCCTCCCTGCTGCTCCCGCATCCCGTGGGATGGGACAGCCCCTCCCCTTGTGTGTAACCCCATGGCCCCGGTGCAATCCCGCAGGAGATCCCTGTGCCATTCCCAGCACACCCGAGCTGTGCCTTCCCTCCGGAGGGGCTGGAATCCTGCAGGTGCTCCCTGGGAATGTTTGGGAAGGGACGGGAGCGGCGGTCACAGCTCGATGCCGGCGGAATTCTGAGCTGTGCTGGTGGCACTTTGGGAATGCTGGGATCTGTTCCCGGGCTGGATCTGACCGTGCCTCCTTAAAGGCGTTTTCCAGCCGCCCATTTCACAGACTCCCTGAGGCTCAGCAGTCCCTGAGCCCAGCGCCGAGCACATCCCAGCGTGTCCTGACTTTCTGAGGCTGCAGGATCTCCTCCAGATCATTCCACAGGTTCTGCCCGAGGATTTTGTTTTCCTCTTTCCATGCTGTCCCACATCCCTGTCCCATTTCTCCTTGCTTGGATCGCCCCGCAGTTCCCACTCTGGGCACTCCCTCTCCAGGGAGTGTATCCCAGCTTTTGGAGTTATCCCTTCTCCCAAATCCCTGCTTCCCTCCCGAGCTCTGCTCCATCCTCTGCGCCCTGCAAATCCCTTCTCCTGCCCCATCCCTCTCCCTCTCCCAGTGTCCAGACCTTGCTTAACCCTCCAGCCTGCAGCCAGCGCATTTTCCAACTGCCCCAGGAAAGGAAGCACAGGGAATTTTCACTTCTGAGGATGCCATGCCCTCTGGAATGGGGCTTTCCATGGGGCAAAAAAAAAGGTGAGGCAAGAGCTGCCTATCCCAGCCCCAAGCACTGGGAGGAAGAGCACTGCAAGTGCAGCCATTCCTGAGGAAAAATCAGGGAATGAGGCAAGAAGAAGGAATTTCTCTCCCAAGGCATGAGCTTCCCACACAGCCCCAAGCTCAGGTTTTCCAGAAGGGCCAGGAAGGAAGGAGCCCATCCCTGGGCACAGCACAGGATGATGTTATCAGTGTCACTGGAGCTGTCACCGAGGTGTGGGCACTGCCATCCTTATCTCCCATCCAAACGGGGATGGCAGCAGCCAGGGCTATCTCTGCTCCCTGCCTGGGGAATCAGAGAGATCTTTCTGCCAAGGAAATTCAGAGGAGCCGGGTGACAAACTGACAAACTTCCCTTTTGCTGGTTTTTTTTTTTTTTTCTTTTCCCTTTAATTTCTTTTTGGAAAAGCTTTGGAGAAATTTCTGAAAGGGCTGTCTCAGCAACTTCCCTCCTGCTTCATCACTCGGAGCACTGCAACATCATCAAATTAGTCAAAAGAAAACAGTGGTGCCTCTCATCTCTCCAAACAGCCAGATGCTCTTTCCAAGGGGAGCAGCATCCCAGGCGCTGCCCGGCACCAGTGGGGGAGGGCAGGATTCCTCTTTCCTTTTTAAAGCATCCAGTTTGGCTTTCAGAACAGAAAAAATCCCATCAAATGGGGTTTTGGATCTCTCTGGATCTGAGAGATCTGGCTAAGAGGATTTAATGGATCTGGGAGCGGTCAGAGAGGGATACCTGGATCCTGGATGTGGCTTTTGGGAGAGTTCAGCCACTCAGTGGCCTCCAAGGATGCGCTGTCAGAGTTGCTTCCAGTTCCTCAAAGACATCGAAATGGGGTTTTAAAGACTCTCATGGAATGGTTTGGGTGGAAGAGACCTTAAAGCCCATCCCATTCCACCCCTGCTGTGGGCAGGGACACCTTCCACTATCCCAGGCTGCTCCAAGCCCTGTCCAACCTGGCCAGGATTTCTCCAAAGAGGAGCCAGTTCCTCTCTCCTGGGGAAGCTCCCAAGGCAGATGCCTGGGGATGTCCAGCCTGGCTCCCTCGAGGGAGCTGTGCCCTCCCCAGTGCCCACCAGAATGGCCCTTTGCGGTCTCTTGTGGATAAAATCCTTTTGGAAACACTCTCCAGGGGCTGAGCTCAGACACGGTGTGGTGGCTGTCCCCTCGGTCTGCTCGAGTGTGGGTGACATGTGCCAGGTCACCCTGTGTCTCTGGGGGCTGGAGCAGCCACATCAGGAGAGGAAAACAACTCCCAAAATAAATAAATAAATCCCCCAATAAATATAAAAACAAATCCCCCAAACCCCTGTTCCTGTCCCAGCTCACAAACAAGGCCCTTACAAGCAAGGGGCAGGAAATATTTGTAAAATGAAGCAATTGATGGTTTTTATTTTTACTCCCCGATCTGTGCTGGGACTGGGGTGAGGCTCTGGCTGCTCTCAATGGGCTTTTCTCTCCCTGCCTCTCTCCGAAAGGACAGAGCCGGATCCTTGCGGGCAGCCCCATCCGGGGGAGGTCTGCACTGGCTCAGGGCAGCCCCTGGCCAGGCACAGCAGCAGAACCCCCCCCCAGTCACTCTGGTGGCTTTGTCACAGCCACGCTTGGCTGTGCTTTTCCAGCACAGCTTTTCCAGCGGGGTCAGCCCCTCGCTGCCGTGCTCACACAGCCATAAATCCATCACGAATAGCGGCACAAATCCCGCTCCTGCCACACCTGCAGACATGCAAGGGGACGTGGAGCGTCCAGGGAATTCCTGCCTGGATGTCCCTGTCCCTCGGGATGGGGCACCTTGCTGTCAGGTGGTGCTCGAGGCCAGGGAATGGGAGCAATCCCTGCTGCAGCAGGACTTGTAAATCCCAAACCACCCAAATTAGCACCTAACGTGATTCAACATCTGGGATTGCTCCAGCTGCCAACATTTATGGCTGTGCTGCAGTGCACACAATGAGATCCCACATTCCAGCACCTCCAGCTGCTGCTGCTGGTGGATGGATCCCTCTCCAGTGGCCCTGCAGACACCTCTCTGGGACCAGCAGGTCGTGCCAGGCACCAGCATCCCTTTGGAGGGATGCCTGTGGGATCTCCAGCTGATCCCAAGCTTCTCCTGTGGTTTTCCACTTCCCTCTGCTAAGCCCCAGGTTCTGGGAGAGCCAAGGGATTTCTCTCTCATGGATTTAGTGCTTCTGTCTCGATTTTGGGCCCTGTGAGGAGCAGCAGCTGGGGCTCCTCAGCTGCTGGAGGTGACTCGGTGCGCTCGGTGTCCCTGCGCTGACCCGGCCCCGCGTTCCCTGGCACGGTGGGGGTCAGGGCAGGAGGGCAGGGATGTGCAGCCGTGGAAATGAGAGTTCTGCGGGAGATTTAACAGCTGGGCCTCGCTCGGAGGGGACAGCCAGACCGGCTGCGTTTTCATCCTGCTAATTCCCCGCCTTGCTGCCGGGGATTACTGGGACGGAGGGAGAACGGGCACGAGAGCCTGGGCTCGCCCTTTGGGTTGGGCACAGCGGGGTTGTGTGGCTCCTGGTTGTCCCTGCCCCTGGGATCCGTGTGGATTCTGGGGACTGTGTGGATCAGCACCGCCAGGCAGCAGAGATTGGGATCTGTTGCCTTTGGCCACGGTGCTGCGGGTGGGGTTTCTCGTGTTTTATCTGATGGAAACTTTTCCACATCCTCCCAGGAGCCAGGTCACCAAGGAACAGCTTTCCTGGCCTGGAGAGGCACAGAAATCCCAGGGAAAATGGCCCTAAAACACCCGTGCCTCCTCTCTTGCACCAAGGTGGCCCCTTTCCAGTGATTGGAAGGCAGCCAGAGCCCAGGGAAATATTTTGGCAGCTGCTCATGGCTCTGTAAAAGCAGAAAATGACAGAAAACTCAAAGCACAGGGAGATGCTCTTTAAATGAAGTCTTAAGTGAAGTCTTTTCCTTGAGCTAAAGGGCTTCAAGGACTGTGAAACTGAATTAATTTGTATTTATTTGTCTTCCTGAAATGGAACCGAGAGCATCCTGTTGGTGAGATTCATGCCCTGGGTGCGAGTGCCCTGCTTCGGTCAGCGCCCAAACCCTGCCACCGTTAATGAGAAGCCTCATCATTGATCCAGTGGCATCTGGGAGGCTTTTAAGGGCTGGCAGCAGGAGCAAAGCAATTCCAGAGGGCATTTCTTCAGTGCCTGTGCCCGTCCTGGCCCGTGCCCCTGCTCAGCCCAGCCCAGGGAGCCCCTTCCCTCTGTAGCCTGTGCAGTGCTGGTGGCACCGGTGCGACCTCCCCCCTTTCCTGAACGTCACAGCCCCAAACCCCGCGTGTTTTCTCCTTGGCGAGGGCTCACGTGGCAGAGGTTTTGCATCAGCTGCTCAGGTGGTGTTTCAGAGCCTCTCCCACAGCCTAAAATGTGCATGGTGCAGTGAGTTACACCTGAGTTACACCTGAGATACACCTGAGTTGCACCTGAGTTACACCCGGGTTGCTCCGGTGTCACCACAGGGGCCGGGGCAGCCAGCGCTGGGACGCCCTCGGTCCCTTCCCTGCATCCCCAGCAATTCCAGGGGCAACCCTTCTGTTTGCTCGACTGAAATCACTTCCACTCGCAGCATCTGGAAAGGTCAGGGAGAGGAGAGAGAGCTCCTGGGAGCCTCCTGTTTGTTCTGGATTATTTTTCTTCCTCTTCCCTGCTCATAAACACTGAGCTGCTCCACAAGCTCCTTCTGCCACGAGCTTTTCCAGCCTCCTTTCCCCATCTCCTGTTTTCCCGGGGTTCCAGCTCAGATTTTGGGGCGCAGGGGCTCTGTTGTGGAGCCAGCGTGGGCACAGGGTTCTCCTGCCGCTCTGAGGTGGAATTTCCATCATGTTTGGGTTGTCCTCACCTTGGTGATTCACCACCTTGGCCCCGGCTCAGCCTTTCCTTCCTTCCCGCGGGGCAGTGGCCAAGTTTCGGCTCCTGTGGGAAGCAGCTGGAGCACGACCTGTGCCCGTGGTCCCAGCACCCAGCGACCCAAATGATTTTTGACCCTTCAGTTTCAGGGAAGAGGAGAACAATCCCCAGAAAGCTGTGCCGGCGCGGATGGAGAACGATCGTGTCCCAGGGGACCTGTGGGGGAAGAGCAACGTCCCCGTGGTCCTGAACAACCCCTACTCCGAAGCAGAGCAGGTAAGAGGCCGTGGCTGGGGCTGCTTTGGGTGGGAAAACCAAAATTCCT
This sequence comes from Aleadryas rufinucha, assembly GCA_013397815.1. Classification (NCBI taxonomy): domain Eukaryota; kingdom Metazoa; phylum Chordata; class Aves; order Passeriformes; genus Aleadryas; species Aleadryas rufinucha. The sequence continues at coordinate 36,456 of VZTH01007198.1, read as the reverse complement.
GGTGTTTGTGGGAGTGTGACCCATCCTGGTGGGTTCTTAAAGCACAGAGACCCTGCAGGGACAGCGCGTGCTTGATCCCAAAAGCTGGAGGTTACGGATCCCAGAGTCCATTTGGGGCAGGAGCCAAAGTCCCCGTGGTTCAGGCAGGGAATGGAGGTCACTGGAGAATGATGCTCCTCATGCAAGGGCTGACGTGGGATGGGAGCCCAGCCAGGGACCAGGATGCCGGAGCCTCCCTGGGGAATGTGATCCCTTTTGGTGGCACCGGGCCAAGCTGCATCATTAAAGTCGTTTGGATTCATCTGATGGTAATTCAATGGAGCACTTCAGATAATGCGTTCCACGGAGCCTTTTCATCTCCTCACACTCCACGGCCATAAATTCTCAGGCTCCCTTGCCAAAGGGAGATTAACTCCATGTTTGTAGCACAGCCAGAGACGTCAGGCAGACCCTGCCAGGCCACCAAGATCACCTCGGGGAAAACGCAGCGTGCGTGAGCTCTGCCAGTGCTTGGGCAAAAGGGTCTCCCTGGTGGGATTATCCAGGGCAGGACACGGGGACCAGACTGGGATCATCCCATTTCAGCTCTTGTCATGGGCAGGGACACCTCCCACTGTCCCAGGCTGCTCCAAGCCCCAATGTCCAACCTGGCCTTGGACACTGCCAGGGATCTAGGGGCAGCCACAGCTTCTCTGGGCACCCTGGGCCAGGGCCTCCCCACCCTTCCAGGGAACAATTCCTTCCTAATATCCCATCTATCCCAGTCCTGTGGCAGTGGGAAGCCACTCCCTGTGTCCTGTCCCTCCATCCCTTGTCCCAAGTCCCTCTCCAGCTCTCCTGGAGCCCCTTTAGGCACTGATAGGGGCTCTGAGGTCTCCCTGGAGCCTTCTCTTCTCCAGGTGAACACTCCCAGCTCTCCCAGCCTGGCTCCAGAGCAGAGGGGCTCCAGCCCTTGGAGTATCTCTGTGGCCTCCTCTGGACTGGCTCCAGCAGCTCCAGGTCCCTCCTGTGGTGGGCCCCAGGGCTGGACACATTTCTCCAGAGAATCCTGCATGGAATGATGTTCCCATGCACTCCTGCAGCCTCACAGTGTCAAAGACCCACAGTGGGGACACATGAGCCCCTCTGAGCTGGTGCTGACGCCCATGCAGGGCACTGGCATAGCCCTGCCCACACTGCAGGGCTGTAACGAGCCTGGCCAGGTGCTGAGATGTAGCTGGGATCCATTTCCACCCTGCCCTCACCTCAGGACCATGGCCGGGTGTCCCATCAGCACAGCCACCCTCGGGGTGGGTGTCACCCCACGTGAGCGGCAGCATCCCTGAGCCGCAGCAGCCACTGGAGGGATGTCCCTGGGCAGCCCCACATCCCAGCACATGGATAATGCACCATGGCAGGAATCCCGAGCCTAGGCACAGGTCAGGGCTCCTCTCCCTTTGCCCCAGCTCTGGAAAGGCTCCGTCTCCCTGCCTCCTTCGCTAAGCCCCGTGCGTGTCCGTGTCTGCTACTATAAGCACTTTATAACCTTCTGTGTGCAGAGCTTAATTTCTCCCTGTGTTGGGGCTGCCAAAACCGCCAGTCTTAAGCTGCTATTAAACTCTTTATTATTTTTTTTTTTTTCCACTGGATGCACAGCTTTCTTTTTATCCTTCTTATCCCCGAATCCTTACGCCTGCTTTTCTGCAAGCAGCGTGGCTTTTTCCCCCAGCCGTTCCCTGGGGCTGTGTGCAGTCAAGGCAGCTGAACTTCTTTCAAGCAGCAATAAATACTATTAACACGGGGGAAAGTCAAGCCAAGTGGGAACTTTCCTTGGTTTTTCAGAGCAGGATTGGGTGGATTCACTTGGCCAGGTGGTGAATGCTCACTGAGGCTCGTAATAAGGTGCTGAAAGCCCCGCTGGGCATCGATCCCCATCCCTCTGTTACTTTTTACAAAGACACACCGCGTTTTTTGCCCGTTTCTCAGGAGCCCAATCCCCCTGGCCCTAAACCTGAAGACGCCGTGGCTGCACCAGGTCCTGTTCCAGCCCTCGGGGATTGATTCGTGAGCAGCTCGAGGGCAACCGCGAGCTTTGCGCCCGCGTAGCTCTGGGGGAAGCGACTCGGAGCAGCTTGTGAGGGTGATTTGCAGCTGTCTGAAGGCCGCACTCTCAGCCGAGCGGAGCTGATGCAACCTGGAAGGAAATGTCAGCATGGAAATAAATCCACGGCCCGGCTGCTGCTGCCCTCCCACAGCCGATGCGGCTCAGCCGAGCGGGCGGAGGCAGGGTGAGGACCTGTAGAGCCCCGAGCGGGAGGTGTCCGCTGTCGTTCTGTCCCCACGGAGCCCCCAGGGCCGGGCGCGTTCCTCCCGCAGGAGCAGAGAGCTCCGGAGCCGCAAAGCGCCGGCACTTGAGCCCCGGTAGGAGCTGTTCGCATAACGCGTGTGCGCCCCGGCTGCCGCAGTTGTGGCTCGGTTTGTCCCGCTCCTGAGTCACCGATATCGCAGCTGCCTAATTAAAACATGAAAGGATCTCGCACAGCCTCCCCGGCACGGCGGCGGGGAATATTTGGCTTCGTTTTCGGCGTGCGGGGAAAGCGCACACACACACGGACTCACACACAGAGCTCCTTCCCAGCCTCCTCTGGGTTCTCTCTCTCCACAGCTGCTCCGGGATGGGGTTGTCGGACCTGACAGCTCTGCTCCAGCCTGGCTGGCATCCCAGGATTCAGCATCGCTCTGCTCCGTGGCCCTCTCCCAGCAAGGAGGGCACTGGAACAGATTAATGGGGTCCCGTTAATCCCTGGAAGTGTACAAGGAATGTCGCTCAGTGCTCTGCTCGAGCTGACAGCTTGGTGCTCGCTCAAAGGTTGGAATCAACCATCTTGGAGATCTTTCCCAACCTTAACGACTCTGTGATTCCAAGATTCCAGCCTGCCCAGCTCCTGTAGGGAAAAGACAGAAGGGAAAAGGGAGCAGCTTTGAGGGGGTTTGAGGCAGATGTTGAGCAGGCAGTGTCCCCTCACTTGCTCCAAGGATGGGGACACTGCTCCATCTGCATTCCCAGCACGTTTTTGGGCCATACCTGCTCCAGCAAGAAGTATTTTAGCAGCACACCCTGTCAGGAGATCAGAACTCCGATTAAAAAGTGCTGCACACAATCAACACTTCCCGCCTGGTGCTCCTGGTTTATGTCTGGCAGGTGGATCTGCGGGTGAGGATTGGTTCTGGTTGCATTTCTGAGCTGCTCTCAGCACGTTTTGCCCGTCTCAGAGAGCTGCTCTGAGCAATCAGGCTCAGAGGGAAGGTGGCAGATTGTCCCCGTCGGTCCTCAGGGTGGGTCAGGGAGCACAGGATGCTGTTGGTGACTAAAGAATGATTTAATTCTCTTGGAAGAGTAAAACAAGCAGGGGGAAAAAATGACCAGGAGCTGCCACTGCCATCAGTCAGGTCAGATTCCTCAAAACTGAAAACAATGAGCTTAAAAAGAATGTTTTTCCAGGACTACACTGAGGAGGTTTTTTATTTACTGCTGGGTTTGAGCTCTACGTGAGGTTTTATATTTGGTTTCTGCAGCGTACAAAGGGGAGGCTGGGATGTGGTGTGTGGTCATTTGGCTTTGAGGGGTGGACTTGGACACACTCCTTGGGAAAATCGTGGGGTTTGTGACATGAGGAATGTCAGAGCTCCATGGCAGCACAGCCTGAGGGGGTCAGGGAGCAGCTTTTGGGAGCTGCCAGGACTGAAGAAGGTCCTACTGAGGGGTCAGGCTGCAAATCTCTGCCTGCCCCTGCAGCCTCTGTCCCTTGCTCCCAGAATATGTTTGCAGGGTGTGGCATTACACTGCGAGCCTCAGGCTGCCTGAAATCCCTGTTTTCCAGGGGAAAATGTCAGGAGATTGCGGTAAAAACAAGAACTGAGCAAAAAATCTGGCCAGCAGTGCCAGCAGGGCAATGCAGAGCTGTCTGCTCAGCCCAGGCTGTGGAACTAGCCAGACATCGACCTCTCTGTGATTGGAAAAGCAGAGCAATCCTCTGGGAAAGGGGGAACAAGTCAGGTCTGGAGCCTCGGCTGCTCTGTTGTCCCTGTGGCTCCTGCTGCTCTCCCTGCTGAACCAGGAGCTTCTCCCACCCTGGGCTGGTTCTTTGCCTGGTCCTTGAGGCTGAATTTGTGCTGCTGCTGCCAGTCTGCAGCTGTGATGTGAGCCCAGGACCCCCAAAAGGAGGGTGACGCTGCTGAAGGCAGTACCAGCTTCAAGAAAGCTTCAAGAAAACCTCCCAGATTGATTCAAAAGGGACACCAGACCCAGGATTCATGTAGGAAGGGACAGCAAATCCAGCCCCAGCCCAGATTTGCTTGAAGTGGCACCGAGCACAAGCAGGTCTGGCCAGGATGCTCTCAGATGTCCCCTGGAGAACTGCAGCCACAGCGCCGTGGTTCCAGCGATGGAATTTCATCCCTGTGTGAGATCTGATTCCTAGGAGACAGATCCCTGCTTCCCAGAGCTGCTGCAGCCATCCCTGTCCCCACTGGCAGACACTGATGGCTCCTTAAGCTTTGAGTGCTCGGGGTGAGTAAGGGCCACGGCAGAAAATTGCGATTTTATCTGTGAAAATGTGCAAAAAGCAGCGCCTGGAACCAGTTCTTCTCCTCACAAGCTCTGTGCTGGCTGGGGCTCTCCCCGTGCTGGCACAGAGTTCCAGGAGTGCTGGATGAGCCCATCCCAAGGCAGAGAGTCAGGGACAAATCCAACTCATGATTCAACAGCCCCCCCGCTCAGATAATTTATCCATCCTCATTCCCACCTCTTCCAGCGTTGGTGTCAAAGGAAAACTTGAAGACAACATTCTCCCAAGTCACTTCCGCCTCTTATTTTAACTCATTTTCCACAGGTTTGGCTGTCCCATAACCAGGCACCACTTCTTAATTCCATTGCTCCATTGTAGGATCCCAAATAACGCCAAATATTGGGATAGTACACCTCGCCTGGCTGTGTCACCCCCAGAATTCAAGCACAGGCATCCACCCATGCACAGTCCCGTGTTGTTGTGACCTTTTCCTGCATTTTGCTGGTGAGTTCTGACCTCGTGCCGGGTGTTCCCTGTTTTCCAGCCGCCGCCGTCCGGGCGCCAGTCCCCGACCAAGAACGCCCTCAATGGGAGCCCTTCCAAATGCCCCCGGTTCGTGAAAATCAAGAACTGGGAGACGGGCTCCGTGCTCCACGACACCCTGCACCTCAAGACTGCCATGGTGAGTAGAGCTGGCCAAAATTCCCTGAGCGTTGTTGAGTGGATGGTGGTGTCTCCGAGATGGATTTTCCCAGGAATGCAGAAGTGGAGGAGTTCAGTCTTGTCTCCAGGAGGGTTGGAATTTCAAACCTCTGGTGCAATAAGAGGGAGAGAGAGAAATCCATATGAGATAAATATGGAGAAATATTTGACTTGATGCCGAGTTGGGGTGTGAATCCCATCCCTCCAATTGTCTGGATCGGGAGGGACAAGAGGTGACCGCACATGGCCTGGCTGTCATCCCACAGTGTCCCCAACCAGCTGGGAATGTCCCTGTTTGTCACCCCCACCCTCTGTGTCAGCAATCACTGACTGCCCCAGCCCAGCTCAGGTGACCCCAAGTGCTGTGGTGGCACTGGAACATCCCTGTCCCCTCCTGTCCCCTCAGGCCACGGCGTGCACCGAGCAGATCTGCATGGGCTCCGTGATGACCCCCAGCCCCCACGTCCGCAAGGCAGAGGACACCAGGACCAAGGAGGAGGTGCTGCTCCTGGCCAAGGACTTCATTGACCAGTACTACTCCTCCATCAAGAGGTGAGTGCTGGTGCAGGAGGCCACAGCCCGAGGCTGCTGCTGGGGCCGATGTCACACGTGTCACCTGCAGAGCTGCCTCCAGCCCTGCGGCCCAGCACAGGCAGGAGCTGGAGCTGCTGGAGCCAGTCCAGAGGAGGCACCAGGATGAGCAGAGGGATGGAGCAGCTCTGCTGGGAGGAAAGGCTGGGAGAGCTGGGATAGCTCAGCCTGGAGAAGAGGACCTTTGGGGTGACCTCGTTGTGGCCTTGCAGTGCCTGAAGGAGCTGAAAAGAAACATGGAGAGGGACTTGGGACAAGGGATGGAGGGACAGGACACAGGGAATCGCTTCCCACTGCCACAGGACTGGGATAGATGGGATATTGGGAAGGAATTGTTCCCTGGGAGGGTGGGGAGGCCCTGGCCCAGGGTGCCCAGAGCAGCTGTGGCTGCCCCTGGATCCCTGGCAGTGTCCAAGGCCAGGCTGGACAGGGCTTGGAGCAACCTGGGATAGTGGAAGGGGTCCCTGCCCATGGCAGGGGGATGGAATGGGATGAGCTTTAAAGTCCCTTCCAGCCCAGGCCATTCCATGATTCCATGATTCCATGATCTGATCTCCCACAGTTGCGAGTCACAGCAGGGGGAGACTCTGGTGCTCCACGAGCACCTGCTTCTCGAGTGGAGTCTCATTCCTGATGTTTGTTGTGTCTCTGTGCACATCACTGTCCTCTCCCCCTGGTCCTTGCTCCCTTGTTATCCCAAAACTGGGATAACCATCCCCACAACCCCTGTAGGAACAAGGAATTCCAGGCAGAGAGCAGCAGCAGTCCCTGCCCTCTGCCTGAGCCGCCACCTCCTCTGCTCCCAACCCGCACAGATCCGGCTCCAAGGCCCACATGGAGAGGCTGGAGGAGGTGACCAAGGAGATCGAGGCCACTGACACCTACCAGCTGCGGGACACGGAGCTCATCTACGGAGCCAAGCACGCCTGGAGAAACGCGGCGCGGTGCGTGGGCAGGATCCAGTGGTCCAAGCTGCAGGTGAGCGCCAATCCCACCGGAAACATCCAGCAGATTCCTGCCAAAGGATGGGCTGGAGCTGGGGAGAGGCAAATCCTGCTCTCCAACCCCTGGGAAGCAGAGCACAGGCACAGGGGGAGGTGTCCAGTGCGCACAGCTCTCCTCAGCAGGTTTGGGATGCCGACAGGAGCTGGAAAAGCATCCGTGGGGTGGGTGGAGATGAGGTGGCTGTGTCCAAAATGGAAGCTGGTGGTCCAGGGGACATTTTCCAGCATCAGATCCTGCTCCAGCATCTTCCCTGCTGCTTCCAAACCTGTTGCTCTGCCTGGAGAGAGGCAGCAGGACACGCTTGTCCTCGGTACGGACATCCAGCAGGAGAGGATATGGCTCAGTGCCCTTTTGGCAGGGGAAACACAGGACAGGATTGGAATCAGGGATCCCTTGGTGCAGGGATGTCCTCTCCTCCTACAACCTGGAACAAATCCAGCACTGCTGAGCAGTTCCTGTGGCTGCTCCACACAGGGAATGGGCACAGCCTCTTCTGTGATCCTCCTTCCTGGTTTCCCAATGCTTTTGGGGATGTCCCTGGATCTCTGGAAGTGTCCAAGGCCAGGCTGGAGGGAGTTTGGAGCAACCTGGGGTAGTGGGAGGTGTGCCTGCCATGGGCAGGGCATGGAATGGGATCCTTTTGGAGAGTCTCTTCCAACCCAACCCATTCCATGATTCCATGATTCTCTGTCCCTCAGACCTGTCCCGTTCCAGCTCTGAGTGTTGATCTGCGGAGAAGCAGAACAGAATCCATAATTGGGGGGGGATAAGGCAGGAACAGCAGCAGGTTGGGAGCACAGGAACGGGGAGGATTTTGCCTGAGCAGCAGATGAGTCACCTCTCTAAAGCAAAAGGGGCAGCTGGATTCCACATCCACATGTTCCAAAGGCAGGGAACATGTAATTATGGAGCTTTAGATCCCTGAGAAGACACGGTGGTGCCTGGAGTTCTCCACGTGCTGTGTTTCCTCCGCCTGGCTCTGCCCCAGGAGCTGGAACATCCCGTAGGATCCCCACAACTGCGTCCCTGTTCCAGGTGTTCGATGCCCGGGACTGCACCACGGCCCACGGGATGTTCAATTACATCTGCAACCACATCAAGTACGCCACCAACAAGGGGAACCTCAGGTGAGCCACCAGGGTTTGTGTCCAAGGGCCTCTGGATGTGTGACAATCCAGCTCTGGGCCAGCTGGAGTTGGCTCTGGGCCACTGCACAGCCAACACCATTCCTGGGAAGTGTTAGAGGGACCTGCTCTGGGGTGAAGGAGTCCTGCTGGTCCAAGTCTCTCTCTTCTTGCTCTCTGTGGGACCTCAGAGGGCAGATTTTCCCATTATTTCCCCTTTCCCTATATTCTGCATCCAACACAGAGCTCAGGCTGCTCTTCAGATCTGTCTGAAACCCTCTGTTGGCAGCCAGGAGCTGGGAACATCCCAAATTCCAGAGCTGCGACTTCCTCCAGTGTGACACCTCTTTGGGGCTCACTCAGGGCTCACCCAGAGGTGGTGGCAGGCAGGGACAGCACCTTTTCCTCCACTCCCACTGCTCCTGGCACTCACCGGTGCCGCCTTTCCCTCGCAGATCTGCCATCACCATCTTCCCGCAGCGCACGGACAGCAAGCACGACTTCCGCATCTGGAACGCGCAGCTGATCCGCTACGCCGGCTACAAACAGCCCGACGGGACCATCCTGGGGGATCCCGCCAACGTGGAGCTGACCGAGGTACCCAACCCGCCCTTCCCGGGGCTGCTGGGGACTCAGAAATTCTCAGCACCCCCAGAGGGACGAGGGGCTGGGTCAAGCAGGTTGGGATGGCCCCCTGCAGCACCACAGGGTGAGGTTGGGTTTGTGTCACCCTCAGGTATTTTTCTGGGAATAAAGGCTGTGTTTTGTTGCTTTTCTGCTTTTCTCACCTGTTTTCTCCTTCACCATCACAGGTGCAAGCCACGATCCTACTGGGTATCTGTTCCAGGCTCGTTTTCAGCCCAAATCCCCCTGACTTGGCCGTGGGTGGGCTGGGACAGGCCACGTCCTGTTGTAGCTCCCTTGGGTGGAGGTTTTTGTTCAACCAATCCTGTTGAGATCTGTGCCCAGGACCACACAATTCCCTGTCCACAGTGCCTGAAGAGCAGGTGACCTGCTGGCACATCAACCCCACCTTTATTTTCCCCATAGATCTGCATCCAGCAAGGCTGGAAGGCGCCGTACGGGCGCTTCGATATCCTGCCCCTGCTCCTCCAAGCCAACGGCAACGACCCGGAGCTCTTCGAAATCCCACCGGAGCTCGTGCTGGAAGTGCCCATCCGACACCCCAAGTGAGTCAGGGGCAGCCCCAAAACTGCTCGAGGGGATCAGCAGGGCTGAGCTCCTCTGGTTCCACCTTTGCCGTGGCCTGGGGGCTTCACCCAAGACCCTCTCCCAGGTCCTCCCTGCAGTAAAGCTGGCAGAGCCGGGAAGGAAGTTGTGTCCATGTCTCAAGGTTTTCCCTCACATCCAGATTGATTTTCTTGGAAAGTTTCCCTTTCCTTGAAGTCTCCCAGGGCTTTCCCCACTCCATAATCCCCTTGTCCCCATGAACAGCCCCAAAGGGAGGTACTGATGGAAATGTTCTGCTCAAGTCCTTCACCTCGGTGGCAAAGTGACCTCCCCCATCCCCGTGCCTGCATTGGCCAGGGAATGCCCAGCTGGTTGCCTAATCCTGGCATTTTTCCCGGCAGGTTTGAGTGGTTTAAGGACCTGGGCCTGAAGTGGTACGGGCTGCCAGCTGTTTCCAACATGCTCCTGGAGATCGGGGGCTTGGAGTTCTCCGCCTGCCCCTTCAGCGGCTGGTACATGGGCACGGAGATCGGCGTCCGCGACTACTGCGACAACTCCCGCTACAACATCCTGGAGGTAATTCCTGGTGCTCCTAGAGGGTGTGGAGTTACTGGGGAGCGGGCAGGACACTGGGAAGGTGTTGGCTGGAGTGGGAGAGTGCAGGATATCCCTTCTTCTGGAGCCACATGGCCAAGGGCTGGCAAAACCTTGGTGTCCTGTGGGGTGCAGCAGGTGTCCAGCAGGTGTCCGACACAGCCGGTGTGATCCCAGTGGAGCGTCCCACAGGCTTCCCAAAGAACCTGAGGGATCAGCAGGCACCTCAGTTGAGGTCGAATGCTGAAACATGAGAGGGTGCTGAGACACTTGGTGGCTCCTCAGGGACATGCCTGCCCTTGGGGACCCTCCAGCTGGTCCTGCCCACACTGGGAGAGACAAAGCCAAACCATGGGAAGGTCTCTGTGCAGGGGATGTGGATCCATCAAAACCTTCCAAGGAATGCTGTGTTATTTAGAGGGGCTCCATCCCTCACCAGTCTCCTGAAAACCAGCGGGGTGGGAGTAGTGTGAGTGTCCAGCTGCTCCTGGTGGCCTTCTCAGCAGCATTTGGCCATTTGCCCCTGCTCAGGGCGGGGGAAAAGCCATACTCCGGCCACGGAGAGGGAAAGGCAGGATTTTTTTCCCAGAGGAAGGCACAACATCAGCCCTTCCCTGCCCCGTGGGTGCCTTGTGTCAGCCTGGGCCTCTCCTCTGGGTTCCTCTCCCCAAGCAGAGATCTCCAATCCTTGGTTTTTGGCCGTTAAATCCCTCCCCTCCCACCATGTGTTGTTCCAGCAAGTGGCCAAGAAAATGAACCTGGACATGAGGAAAACCTCGTCATTGTGGAAGGACCAGGCCCTGGTGGAGATCAACATCGCTGTGCTCTACAGCTTCCAGGTACATCAGGACCCTGCTTGTCTGGGCCAGGCTGGAGAGACATGGGCAGTGGATGGGAGTGGTGTGGAGACATCCACCCAAGGACAACAGCTGAAATTGCGCTGGGCCTCCCGATTTTGGGCTGCTGCAGTGAGATTTAATAATCTCTGTGCCCTGGATGTTGTAAAACAGCACTGCCTGAGTCCTGCTGGCCTGGAGGGAATATCCTGATATAGGGAAAATCCAGCCCTTCTGGCCCATCCATGAGGCAGGAATTGGCCCAGGTTCTCCCTGGGCCTGCACTTAAGGGTTGAGTAACAAAACCAGGCCTTGGCAAGCCAAGTTCAGAGGGTGGGAGTCCTTCCCAGAGCTAGCCCATTGGAAGAGCTTCCCAAGGTTCTGAGCAGAGGATGCTCCATCCCATTGATCCCATTTTTGCTTGGCCCAGGACAATTAATGGGGGAACAGGGGTTGCACAGCACATCTATCCGCAAAGCACTGGGGCAGCCTCCTTGGGAACACCAGGATCAGCAGCCACCTTGGATCATCCCCAAAGGTCCTGTGAGACCATGGGAGTCAGGAATATTTGGGACAAACAGCCCCGAATGTAAAACTTTGGCTTTTGCCCTCGGGGGTGTGTTGACAGCTGCTGGCTCTGCTCTCTTGTCCCCCGACAGAGTGACAAGGTGACCATCGTGGATCACCACTCGGCCACCGAGTCCTTCATCAAGCACATGGAGAATGAGTACCGCTGCCGGGGGGGCTGTCCCGCCGACTGGGTCTGGATTGTCCCGCCCATGTCGGGCAGCATCACCCCCGTGTTCCACCAGGAGATGCTCAACTACCGCCTGACGCCCTCCTTCGAGTACCAGGTGCTGGCCCCACCTTCGCCCTCCACCGGCACCTTGTGGCCAAGGGTGGGGTGGGAGCGGGAGCTCAGGAGGTGCAGGAAGGAGAGGGACACCATCCAATCCCTTCCCAAGCTGTCCCTCAATTCCGTGACAAGTCCGATTGATATTTTGCCCTCGTGCAGTGTGATAATGGGGTTTTGGCCCTCCCTGGGAATGTGAGACACCTGAGCTCCCAACTTCTTAATCACATTGAGCTCCTCCCCTGTGGAAGTGCCTAATGGGCGGGTGAGGAAATGGTCTGGAAAGCACCTGGATCCCTCCCTCTCCATCCTGCAGGTTTCGGTGGATGGCTCCTATATCCCTCCCCATTCCAGCCTGCAGGATTGAGAGGATGGCTCCTGGATCCCTCCCTTTCCAGCCTGTATCCCTGTATCCCTGCCTTTCCCATCCTGCAGGATTGAGAGGATGGCTCCTGGATCCCTCCTTCTCCATCCTGCGGGACTGAGGGGATGGCTCCTGCATCTCTCCCTTTCCAGCCTCTATCCCTGTATCCCTGCCCATTCCAGGTGCAGGTTTCAGTAGATGGCTCCTGTATCCCTCCCTCTCATCCTGCAGGATTGAGGGGATGGCTCCTGTATCCCTGCTTTTCCCATCCTGCAGGATTGAGAGGATGGCTCCTGTATCCCTGCCCTTTCCAGCCTGTATCCCTGTATCCCTCCCCATTCCATCCTGTATCCCTGCCCTCTCCATCCTGCAGGTTTGAGGGGATGGCTCCTGCATCCCTCCCTCTCATCCTGCAGGTTTGAGGGGATGGCTCCTGTATCCCTGCCCTTTCCAGCCTGTATCCCTGTATCCCTCCCCATTCCATCCTGTATCCCTGCCCTCTCCATCCTGCAGGTTTGAGGGGATGGCTCCTGCATCCCTCCCTCTCATCCTGCAGGTTTGAGGGGATGGCTCCTGCACCCTGGGGATCCAGCAGTGGGACAGGGGCTCCTGCCCAGCAGGCCCAGCAGGCCCGGCAGGGATCCAACGCTGCTGCTGGAGTATTTAACACTCCAGGCCACGGGAAGAGAAGCCCCTGAGCAAACACTCCCTGGTTATCCAGCCATCCCTGCTCCGGTGCTTTCCACACAATGTGACCTTTAGTCAAGAGCCCTTGAGGAATAATCACAAGGCAGGAGCAGTCTGTTCACTCCTGTAACCAACCCACCGGGCCCCCCGATGCGTCCTGGCCCTGATTGCAGCCTGCAAGGGCACGGAATGAGTGTCTGTGTGCTCGCTCCTGGCTCCAGCTGCCTCCCCTTCCCAAAGGGCCTCTTAGGGGAAACAAAACCTGTGGCCAGGGTGGCGGGAAGGATCTGTTTCCATCACTTCTCCCCTTCTGGCGTTGCCTTGTTTGTGCCCATGGTCTATTAACGCTCCTCTCGAGAGGTGACAGAGCAATTGGCCAGATGCTGTTACAAGCCAGGAGGCTTTATTAGATTGCAATTTTCCTGGGCATGTTCCATTGCCCAGAAAAACCCCCACGAGGCTCCAAGGATCGGGGACATAGAGAGGAGAGGGAGAGCTGTGGAGTGGCAGCTATTCCTCCCCTTCCCGACTGGAGGAATTTAACTCTCAGTGCTGTGGATGCTGCATTTCTCCGAGCTCTGAGTGCTCCCCACCACCTGATCCCTGCTTTTCTGTCTCCTAGCCGGACCCCTGGAACACCCACATCTGGAAAGGGGTCAATGGGACACCCACCAAGAAGAGGGCCATTGGCTTTAAGAAGCTGGCAAAGTAAGTCCCAGCAGGCTCTGGAAAGGCCTGGAATGGAGCTGGTTTTGGGCACCCTACGGGTGTGTGCACCACCCCAGGGATGATGGGCTCTGAGCCTGGACTTTGGGCCATTGGAGACTTTACCTGCCATGAGGGACATCTGGGGACACAGGCAGCCCTTTGAGCACCCCCTTAGGCCACCAAAAGGGCTGTGCCCAGGTGGATACCAGACCTACCATACCTGTCTGTTCTCCTGAACTGTTCATTCTCAGGAGGTCTGAATGCTCCGGGATGGCTTTCCCACTCTTTGAGGGTGTTTTGCCTGTTTGTCCTTCCCTTTGGGCAGGAAGATCTCCCTGCCCTGTTTGGGGCTGTGCTGGCACCAACGAGATGAAACTCCTGTCCATATTCCTGCTTTTCCCTGTGACTTTTCCCCTCCTTGAGGAGCACCTGCCTCCAGTGAGTGCCCAACCCTCCCAAACACCTGCTTTGGAAGGAAGGGGGGAGAAGGGAACAAGGAATCTCCCTGCAGGTAGCAGATGGATCAGGGCTGAGCCGAAATTCGCACTTCACGGTCAGTTGACCCCTGGCAAGGGGCCACACCAGTCCCTCTTCCCTGCCAAGGCTCCTCAGCAGCAGGGATGCAGGAATGAAGTGCAGTTTGGACCCTTTGGCTGATCCTGGCCCAAATTCTTCCCCTGTGGGCCATTGGCAGCGAGGAGCTGCCGGTTCCACGGCAGCAGAGCCCTGGGCCGAGGCGGGAGAGGGCTGGGTGTGCCCTGGTGACAGTGGCCAGGCTGCCAGGTGGCCCTGGCTTGTCACAGCATCTCCCCACGCTTCAGTTTCCCCGAATCGCTTCCATCCATTCGTTCCCACTCTTCAGCTGTCACCTCCTGCGAGCTGTTTTCCGCGGTGCATCCATAAACAGGCTCGGCAGCCGAGGAATGTGCTTCTGCAGCTGACACTGGGGCTGGGGGAAGAGCAGGAAGATTCATGGAGTTTGGAGGAAAAAATGCTTTTATTTCTGTGTGCCCCGTTGAGGAATGGTTTTATAAAAATGTGAGCGTGGCAGGTAATTTAAAAAAACCAAAATCCCCATTGTTCCTGTTGCAGGGGAAGGAATTATTTCTGTAATTCACCATTAATCCTGTCTGGATCTGAGCTTATCAGCTGTAGAAGAGGCAGCCCGAGCCCAGAGCCCTGAGCGTGATTTGGTGCCTGCTCAGACTCAAAATTCTGGGCAAACCTGAGCCTTCAGACCTGCAGTCCCTGCCCCTCCCGCCCCATCCCTGCCCAGGGCAGCTCCTGGGGCCAGGGGACACTGCCACCGTGGGAAAGCAAAGGGGCACAGCAGCGCTGAGGAGTGGTGGTACAGCAGCAAACAGAAATGTTCCTGAGGCTGGCTCTGCCCTGGAGAGCGGCTGCCAGGGCAGGCAGGATAAACCAGCCTGGGGGAATTTCAACCTCTTCTTTCCTCTTTTCTTCCTCCCTAGATGATTCCCCAAACCCAGAGCATTTCTGGGCAGGTGGGGCAGGGGGAAGCTGGACTCCTCCTGCCCAGTGCGACCATTCCATCTGCAGCCTCCGTTCCTCACAGTTCATCTGGAGGGGATGGAGGAGCCCTGCTGAACTCAGAAACCTGGGGCAGGGGCTGTCAGAGTGAATCAAGCACTCTGAGGCCACAGAGATGCTTTGTGCTCCCTCGGCCTCCCAAAAATTGCCTTTTCCCTGTTGCAATATCTGTCTAAATCCAGACCTGATGGATTTCTGCCTTTCTGGTGGCCCATTTAGAAAAAATGGAGATATTATGCATGTAGGAAAAACAGTGTTGATGTGATTATGAATGTCCCTAAAAGGACAAACCTGCAACCCTTGTCCCCCATCCTGGTGCTCCCACCGATGCCACAGACAGGGTATCAGCATTCCTGGTGCTGCATCACCTCGGCCAGGATTGGAGAGAGGCTGCTGACCTCTCGGGGCTGCTGTCAGAGCTGAGCCACTGGGGAAAACCGGAGGAGAAGCACCCAGTCACGGCTGCAGGCTCGGGGAGCGGCCAGCTGGGCACAGCCGTGCCAGGGCTAGGGTAAAGGTGCCACCCCCCGGCCTCGGGAGGGCTGCTCCTGCCAGGGGATTTCATGGTGTCACCAGAGTGCAAACCACAGGCACTGAGACAGCTTGGTGTGACCTCGGTGTCCCCGGGCTCTGGATGATGTGTGGAGCAGGGCTGGCCAGAATCTGGCTGGATTTAAGGGATTTTAAGGGATGGAGGAGCTGCTGTTCCTCCTGGAGCTCTAGCTCTGCTCGGTTCCAGCTTTTCCTTTGGCATTACTTGCCCCGAGTTCTTCTGCTCCTCTGCCCCTGCAGAAATACCACCTCCGTGCCTGGTTGAGCATTTTCCTCCTTAAACTCATTTATTTGAGCTCTACGTGCAAGCTTCCCCCATCTCCTCTTCCTCTCTGACAAGTCAAGCTCTTCCAAAGCTCTCCAAATTTCCAAAAATCAATGGTGCAACATTTTAAGGCAGGCTGTTCTTTAAATAAGAAATAAAAAGGTCTGGGGTAGAGGCACGGACAAGGACCAAGCTCTGACTGGGATTTATTCCTGCTTCCCAGAGCTGTGAAGTTTTCAGCCAAGCTGATGGGCCAAGCCATGGCCAAGAGGGTCAAGGCCACCATCCTGTACGCCACAGAGACGGGGAAGTCCCAGGTCTACGCAAAAACTCTCTGTGAGATCTTCAAACACGCCTTCGATGCCAAGGTACTGCACCAGCTCCCGACTCAGGATGGGTGTGAAATCACGGGTGCTCCAAGGAAATACGTGGAAAACAGCTGCCAAGGGCCTTCAGGATGTGGCCTTGTGGGGCTGGGTTGGAGCCTGCACAGGGATTTTCCCAGCGGATTTCTCGCAGCCGTTGCAGCGTCTGTTTGCCCGTGGCCCCTCAGGTGGCAGCTCCAGGGCTGCCCACATCCTTCAGGGCTCCTGTTTCCACCCTCCCCATGCAGAGATCCCGGCAGGGATGTGCTGTTCCCATCCCTAGGGGCACTGGAGCCTGCCCAGGAGGCTCTCAGCTCCCTGTAACCTCTCTGTGCTCCCAGGTGATGTCCATGGACGAGTACGATGTCGTGCACCTGGAGCACGAGACCATGGTCCTGGTGGTCACCAGCACCTTCGGCAACGGGGACCCCCCTGAGAATGGAGAGGTAGGACAGCAGCGAGGGGACAGTGGCAGGAATGGCCTCTTTTGGCTCAGACTGAGCTGGAGTGACCCAAAACAGGCCCAGGTGCTGTACCTGCCTCCAGCCTGCCCTGGAGCAGGGACATCTCCTGATTCCCTGCCACAGGACAGCCGCTGACCCACTGCCAGTGTCACACAGAAGGTGACAGTCCCCTGGCTGGGGAGCAGCAAGCAGGGAGCAGAGCCACGGCCCAGGCTGTGCTCAGGGCTTTGTTTCCTGCAAAACCTAGCAAAACTGATGGCCTTTTTTATCCTTTTTCTGTAGAAATTTGGCTGTGCACTAATGGAGATGAAGAATCCCAACTCCATCCTGGAGGAGAGGAAGTAAGAGTACTCCAACCCCTTCCCCTGCCACTCCAAACCCTTCCCCTCCCAATCCAAACCCCAGGACAGGTTTCCTGCCTTCATCCTCTCACAGGGGAGTGGGAAATCCTCTGGCAGGTCTCACACTTGCAAATATCCGGGAATATTCCCTGGAGAGCCAGGGAATGGAAAGGGTGGAGGTCCCAGCAAGGACAAAAGCACAGAGCCAGGGGTGCCTGTGGATCCCTGTAATTCCCTGGGATGACATTTTAAGGCTTCTCTCTTCAGCTTGAAGAGGCAGGAATCTACAACAAAATAAATAAAAGTAGGAATTTCCCCCACATCATCGATTCTGAGAGCTGGGGCCTGTCCAGGAGACACCGAAATAGTACGAGTTGGAGGTAGAAGGGAGTTCCCAGCCTTGCAGATGTAGGTGGGGGAGGGCTCGAGAACCAGATTTAGCTCCATGCGTGGTGTGAAAAGATTTCCAGGGAAAATAAGAGCCACGATAATCCTGTGATGTTTGTAACCGGTACCTTGGAGACGGAACCCGGGACTGCAGAAAATCCCCCCTCACGGGGAGATGAGCTTTGAGCATCTCTGTGCCGATCCCGGGGGCTGGGAAGGGAGGGCAGTAGTGTGAACAATCACTTGGGGTCTCCTTTTAGCCGTGAAGGATAAAATAGTTCCCTAAACTGGGACACAGCTCTGCCCTGGAATGTCTCCCGAGCTACCAACTGGCACAGGGCTGCTCTTTAATTAAGGATGGATCAGCCCTGGCCAGGGATCTGGGGCAATTCCAGCACCCTGGCCCGGAGCGGTGTCACTGGGGCTGCGGAGCGGTGTCACTGGGGCTGCGGAGCGGTGACAAACACAGCAGGGACCAACCCGTGGCTCTCCAGAGCTGACCCTGCTGCAGCCCCAAAGTGCTCTCCTTGTGCAGCTGAGTTGCCTGATGGGTCCCTGCAGGGCTCCCCAGCTGAAAACCCATCGGGTTCCTGATGGCCTTAACAGGGACAGTGACAAAACACGGTGTGCAGGCTGCCCTGGAGGGGTCTGGGTGGAGAAGGCGTGTTCCACACGTGGTTCTCACCCCAAGGATCTTCTCATTGGGTGCTGCCCGTGGCCAGTCAGGAGATTTGAGGAGTTGAAAGCCCCTGAGCTCGGTGCTTGCTGTCCCAGACACCCCTGAGTGTGATTTAAGGGCTGGCAGGAGTTTCTAAGAGCCAGGCAGGGACACCTCCCACTATCCCAGGCTGCTCCAAGGCCCATCCAGGCTGGCCTTGGACACTGCCAGGGATCCAGGGGCAGCCACAGCTTCTCTGGGCACCCTGTTTTTGGGATTGCCCCAACCAATATCCAGCACCTTGCTAACACCAAGCATGCAAAAAACCTTTTGCAATGAGAAAAGGAGAACTGGAGGGGACTGTCAGGGGAAGAGGGACAGTGTCAGCCTGGTAGGAGAGAGCTGGAGAGAGAAGTTCCTCTCCAGGCACCCCACGGACTCCCAGCTCCACCAGGGAATGCCGAGGCCCCTGAGGGCGGGGTGGCCTCTCTAAATCCCAGTGCCACAGGATCCTGCCAGGGCTTTGCAGCCTCAGCTCTGCAGCCACAGCCCTGAGGCTGTGCTGGGGTTGATATTCGGCTCCTCGTGTGTTACAGCGAGGGTTTTCCAAGGGTTTTCCGGAGCTTTCCTAAGCCATTCCTACTCCAGGGCCTGCCGTTCAAACGGAGCCCATCCTTCAGCAGCCATCCCACACCACAAGGACCTTCTCATTCCAGAAAAAGCTGCTGCTGCTTCCCCGTGGGGAATGGGGGCTTTGTGCCCAGCTAATCCAGGGGGTTGTGCTGCCCTGCACAGCACCTGGACTTGTGGAACATCCCCCATCACTGGAAGATGAGCTTTGAGCCTCTCTGTGCTGATCCCAGGGGCTGGGGAGGGAGGCCACATATCCTGGGGTAACCCGGGGCTCAGAGAGGGCAGAGTGGAGGTGTGAGGAGAGAGGGGGAGGCTGAGGAAGGGGCAGGGGGGCTGGGGGCTCTGTGACCCTGGCTGTCGCTCGGCTCCGGGGCCGTGCCGGCTGCAGGAGCTGTGCCGTGACTCATGCACACACCACTGCTCACTGCTCTGGCTGTAAATTTAGAAACTCTTGTGTGGAGCAATTTTGGAAGATGGCTCAATTCAGAAATACTTCTGCTGTTGTCAGAATTTTTTTTTTCTCCGCTCCCCTTCCCCCTCCTCATCCCTTCTTCTCTCACTCCAGGTTTTTTTTTTCTTTATTTCCCGCTTCCTATGAATGAAAAAACCCGCAGAATATCTCTTCAGACACACACCCGACCTTGTGTGCTGCCAGGGAGGGACAGGTAGAGCCAAAGGTCCCGGCAGCTCTGCGTCATTGGGGACAATGTGGTGGGAACACCTGGGTCAGCACAGGGGGCAGTGACGGGGACCTCACGGAGCATTCCAGCTCTGGCTGGGGGATGCAGAGGGGCTGCTGTGATCTGTGTCAGGATCACGTTCCCCTGCTCATGGAGTTGTGAGCCCTGAGCTCTGGCTTGGTCTCCCTCACAACCGGGTCCCCTCCGAGCACGGAGCCCAGTGAGAGCCGCGCGGGTGACACCAGGGTGAGCCTGGGTGCTGTCGCTGTCCACAGGAGCTACAAGGTCCGGTTCAACAGCGTCTCCTCCTACTCGGACGCACGGAAGTCCTCCAGCGATGGCCCTGACTCCAGGGACAACTTCGAGAGCACGGGGCCCCTGGCCAACGTCAGGTACAGGGGACAGGGCGGGGGAACAGGGCAGGGGCTGGTGCTGCGCAGAGCTCGTTGCTCCCACCTCACCCTGAGGGGATTTGGCGATATGCAGACCCCTCCAGGCTGCTGTGGGTGGTGGTGGGACAGGAGGGGACAGGCCAGTGTCCCTCCCAGCTGGGCAGCCACAGCCATGCCCCCTCTCCACAGGTTCTCCGTGTTCGGGCTGGGCTCCCGCGCTTACCCCCATTTCTGCGCCTTCGCCCGCGCCGTGGACACGCTCCTGGAGGAGCTGGGCGGGGAGAGGATCCTCCGCATGGGAGAGGGGGATGAGCTCTGTGGCCAGGAGGAGTCCTTCAGGACCTGGGCCAAGAAGGTCTTCAAGGTAACCTGGGGCTGCCCTGGGGCTCTGGGGAGGAGTAGGAGGGAGAAGGACAGAGTTGGAGCTGGATCCGAACCCAGCCTCCCCTTCCCTGCGCCGGGACACTCCAGCACCACCCCAGCCCACAATAAAGAGGTTCTCCATATTTTGATGGAGCTCTGGCTTGTGCTGACCACCTAAAGGTCACCAATGTGTTGAATTCCTGCGTTATCCCAGATATCAGGAAAGGAGAGCACCACGAGACGTGCCTGTGGTGTAGCCATACAGTTCTGGGGGCTCCTTCTCCACGTGGGTTGGGACAAGGGGGGTCAGCGGGGGTCAGGGAGGTGCCTGAGGGCCTGGTGCATGCTGCAGGCAGCGTGTGACGTGTTCTGCGTGGGGGACGACGTCAACATCGAGAAAGCCAACAACTCCCTCATCAGCAACGACCGCAGCTGGAAGAGGAGCAAGTTCCGCCTGACCTACGTGGCCGAGGCCCCGGAGCTCACACAAGGTACAGGCGGGCTCACCTGGAGCACTCTGGCTGTGGGGCAGATGGAGAAGACACGGGGGCAAAGGGGCCAAACCCCCTTTTCTGTGTCTGTTCAATTCCCAGCATTTCAGCCCTGCCTTTCTCCCCTCATCCCGTGTCCAAGGAGCAGCCTGTGACGGTCCCAGGCCCCTCTGGCTAGTCCCTGTCTGTGTCTGTGACAGAGATGTTTGGACAGGATCTGCTCTCCCTCCTCCTGACCCCATTTTGTGAAGCGAGGAGCTAGAAATTTGGGATCTTTCCAAGCTTATTTTGTCCAATGCTGCTCCACCGAACGTTGTGGAGCAAAGGCAGGTCCAGCCCACGGACACCTGGCCCCTCAGCATGGCTCTTGCAGTGCAGGATCTGCCTCACCGCCTCAGCTCTTCCCAAATCTGGGCGCTTTGCTGCCAGCCAGGTGGTGCTGGCAGCATGAGGAGCCTGTGGGCAACACGAGGGCACAGCCCCGAGTCTCGTGGGGGTGGTTTCGGGGTCCTCCTCGGCCCCTGGAAAAAGGGACACGTGCTTGGTTCTCCCCTGGCATTACTGATCCCTCGGGCCCACAGGAGGGAGGTCAAACCCCTGTGGTCAGCTCTGGTCTGAACAACGATCCTACAAAAGCCAGAAGTGTTGGCCAGGCTGTGCTGAACCCCTTCCCTGACTCTTTTCCTCCTCAGGACTGTACAGCATCCACAAGAAACGCGTCTATGCAGCCCGGCTCCTCACACGCCAGAACCTGCAGAGCCCCAAGTCCAGGTAGGACCTGAACCCACACAGGGTGCACCCAAAACAGTCCTACAAACGGCCCTTGAGCCCTGGATGCTCCATGGAATCCACTTTGGGGCAAATCACGACTGGAAGCCACTGGAGGGTGCTCCTGGACTCCATGCATGGTGAAATCCCTGCTGGTGCTTCCCTCAGCCTGTGGGATGGGGAGCGGGCTGGAGCGGCAGCAAAGGACGGATAAAATTGCTGAGCAGGAGGTTAAACTGGTTTTTCCCATTTTAAGAAGTCCCCGAGAGCGAGTCAGGGGGTGCTGCAGTGTCCCTTCTCTCTGCTGTGACCTTGGTGACACGGCCACCACAGCTTGGATGTGCCACCACCACTGCCCAGTGCACCAGCAGCTGCTGAGGCCGGGGCTCTGCGACTCCCTGAAGGATTCCCCCAAAACTCCTTTTCCTGCTTTTCCTCCTTCCCCTGCAGCCGCCTGACGATTTTCCTGCGCCTGCACACGAACGGGCACCAGGAGCTGCAGTACCTGCCCGGGGACCACCTGGGCGTGTTCCCAGGGAACCACGAGGACTTGGTCAACGCCCTCATAGACAGGCTTGAGGATGCCCCTCCGGCCAACCAGCTGGTGAAGGTGGAGCTGCTGGAGGAGAGGAACACAGCTCTAGGTAAGCAGGGAGTGCAGCTGGCCTCTCTCCTCCTTTCCCAGCTCCTGAAGTTCTTGTAGCTCCTCAGGGAGAAATCCCCAGGAGAAATAATTTTCCGTCTCCCTGCCATGTTTGCCTGGGCTGGGAGCACGTCCTTCATCCTGCTCTGCCCAGAGCCACTGCTCGTCTGCACTTGGGATGTGGAGCAGGGGTCTGAAGGCTGGGCAGGGCCCCGGGGGAGATATTTCATGGGAAAATCAGAGGTGTTTTTATTCCCTTAGAAAGGGCAACGTCTAGGACTGGGAAGAAGAATTAAGGGATCTTGAGGGGCCATCCCAACACCGTATTTCTGGGATAAGTCTGATTCCCTACCGCCAGAGATGGAAAACCCTAACCTGGTGTCTCAGGGGGGAATGAAAACCAGGATTTGCCCACCTTAGCCCTGCTGCTCAGCTGATGCCAGGCTTGTGCTGGATTCCCTCCTGGCAGGTGTCATCAGTAACTGGACGGACGAGAACCGTGTCCCACCCTGCACCATCTTCCAGGCCTTCAAGTACTACCTGGACATCACCACGCCTCCCACGCCGCTGCTGCTGCAGCAGTTCGCTCTGCTGGCCACCAGTGACAAGGAGAAGAAATGTCTGCAGGTCCTCAGCAAGGTAAAGATCTCCAGTCCCAGGTTCTGCAAGGCCCTGGGGACAACCACAGCCCCAGCCAGGGCATCTCCTCCCACACTGTGTTAGGCTGAGTTCCTACCCCTGAGCAGGGCTCAGGGTGCCTTCACTGCCACCCAGCTTTGCCGTGGACCTTCGGGGATACCACTCGAGGCACCTGGAAAAGGTTCTGGATCCTGCAGCTCTCTCGTCCCTCCCTCTTTCCCAGGGCTTGCAGGAGTACGAGGAGTGGAAGTGGTCCAAGAACCCCACGATTGTGGAGGTGCTGGAGGAGTTCCCCTCGGTGCAGATGCCCTCCACACTGCTGCTCACCCAGCTCCCCCTCCTCCAGCCTCGCTACTACTCCATCAGCTCGTCCCCAGAGATGTACCCAGGAGAGGTCCACCTCACCGTGGCCGTGGTGTCCTACCGCACTCGAGGTACCGTGCCGAGGTCAGGGCTCTGGGGAAAAGCAGCAGCAGCAGCACAGGGGCAACCCCACAAAAACTCCGGCAGGGAGATGTTTGGAAGCCTTTAAACAGATTCCCTCAAACCATGGCACTGCTGTCCCATGTCGTGGAGAGTGGCAGTGACAGAGATGTCACTTCTAGGGCAGGGACAGAATCCAAGCTTCATGTGGGATTCTGTTTGTCCAACCCAAAATCCACATTCCTGGTAGCCAAACCTCTGCAGCAGTGCAAGCACTGGGGTGTCCCAGCATGGTCATGGTGGAGATGGACAAGCACTGGTGTGTCCAGGCATGGTTGTGGTGGAGATGGACACAGCACTGGTGTGTCTAAGCGTGGTCGTGGTGGAGATGGCCACAGCACTGGTGTCCAGGCATGGTCATGGTGGAGATGGACA
>VZTH01007198.1:0-13176 GCA_013397815.1 Aleadryas rufinucha | reverse complement strand
GTGGCCAAAGCTCTGGTGTGTCTAAGCACGGTCATGGTGGAGATGGACACAGCACTGGTGTCCAGGCATGGTCATGGTGGAGATGGACAAGCACTGGTGTGTCCAAGCATGGTCGTGGTGGAGATGGACACAGCACTGGTGTGTCCAAGCATGGTCGTGGTGGAGATGGACACAGCCCTGGTGTGTCCAAGCATGGCCATGGTGGAGGTGGACACAGCACTGGTGCTCTGCTGGACACAGGGAGGACAGTGGAGCTGCCATGGAGGGTTTGGGTCAGGGAGCATCACGATGCTGCTCCTGCCAAAAAGGTCCAAAGGAGAGCTGGGTGCTCCCTAAGGATTGTGGAGGCCCAACTGTGCCAGGCCTGGGTCCTGGGTAGCTCCACAGAGAGATCCAAGCACCAAACTCTGCCAAGTTCCTGGAGAATGGATGCTGAGATATGAAATGTTTCATGCAGGACGTAGCAGGGAGGGTTTTAGGAAGGAAAACAGAGCCCTTGGGTGATGTGCCATGGACAGACCTCCTTCCCTCCCTTCCCAGATGGAGAGGGACCAATCCACCACGGAGTCTGCTCCTCGTGGCTCAATCGGATCCAGACAGATGAAGTGGTGCCCTGCTTCGTACGAGGGTGAGTGGCCCACACAGGGCCAGGGCTGAGGAACAGGGGGCGAGGCCCCTTGCAGGATGAGCTCTCTGCCCTCAGTTGTTGTCGCAGTGAGAGAAAACAGGGCTGGGTTTGTGAGCAAATGGTTCCCCTTTGGGAGCAATTCTGCACAAAAATGTCACTTCCTGGGATTTCACCTCATTTTCTCCCCCTCCCTCTCCGGGTGGCCTCTCAGCTGGCTGAGGGAAAATCCTGCTTGTGTTTAACTGGATCTCTGATGTGTGCAGTGCCCCCGGGTTCCACCTGCCCCAGGACCCCCAGGTGCCCTGCATCCTCATCGGCCCCGGCACCGGCATCGCCCCTTTCCGGAGCTTCTGGCAGCAGCGGCTCTTTGACATCCAGCACAAAGGTGGGGCTGTCCTGCTCCTCCCCTCAAAGGGATTTTGGGAACTCTGGGCTGGGGGTGGAGGGATGGTCCCATCCTGCCAGGGGTGTCCCAGCAGCTCTGCTGGCAAGTCCGGAGGGTGGTGGTTTGTGGGAATCAGGTATTGGGGTGCTCTCTGGCTGACGTTGTCCCCATCCCTCCCCAGGGCTGAAGCCTTGTCCCATGGTCCTGGTGTTCGGCTGCCGGCAGTCCAGGATTGACCACATCTACAAGGAGGAGACGCTCTTTGCCAAAACCCAAGGTGTCTTCAGAGAGCTGTACACAGCCTATTCCCGGGAACCGGACAAACCAAAGGTGGGCACGGCCCCGGGAATGCCAGGCAGCACTGGGTGCCCGTGAAGAGCCACCAGAGCATGGAGGTTCCTTGGCACAGCCATGGTCACTCATTCCTGGGGCACATAAATGTGCAGGATTGGCCCTTCCCAGTGACCACCATTCCCAGGGCATGTCCCCATCCTGGTGCCAGCCTGAATGTGTGCCCAGGCTGCTCCTGCAGGTGGGAGATGATGAAGGAGGAACAGGGAAGGGAGAGGAGAGGAGAGGAGAGGAGAGGAGAGNGAAAAGGAAAAGGAAAAGGAAAAGGAAAAGGAAAAGGAAAAGGAAAAGGAAAAGGAAAAGGAAAAGGAAAAGGAAAAGGAAAAGGAAAAGGAAAAGGAAAAGGAAAAGGAAAAGGAAAAGGAAAAGGAAAAGGAAAAGGAAAAGGAAAAGGAAAAGGAAAAGGAAAAGGAAAAGGAAAAGGGGAAAGGGAAGATGTCCCCCAGTGGGGTGGCCCAGAGCCAGTGCAAATCCCTGCCTCAAATTCCCACCAGGCCCTGAAAAGGCCTGGCAATGACAGAGATGGTGCAGGTGTGACCATGCAAGAGCAGAACGATGCCTTGCTGCTGTCCCCACCTCCTTTTTGTCCCTGTGGGTGCTGCGAGGCACAGCTGTGTCCCCCAAAGAGGGGTCACCTCTCCCTGCTGCCCCCAGGGAGGGACAGGGCTGAGAAACTAGCGTTAATCCCAGCTCCCTCCTCCTCCTCCTCCTCCCGGTCCCTCAGAAATACGTGCAGGACGTGTTACAGGAGCAGCTGGCCCAGACCGTGTTCAGAGCGCTGAAGGAGCAGGGAGGCCACATCTACGTGTGCGGGGATGTCACCATGGCCGGGGACGTCCTCAAGGCCGTGCAGCGCATCGTGCGGCAGCAGGGCCAGCTGTCGGCGGAGGAGGCTGGAGCCTTCCTCAGCAAGCTGCGGGTGAGTCGTGCCTGCAGCGTGACACCGTCACCCGCGTGTGACACCCGCGTGTGACACCCAAGTGTGACACCCGCGTGTGGCACCACCGCCACCTCCTGCCACGGGCGCTGCACCTGCTGCCTCCTCGCGCCCCGCGAGGTGACGGCTGCGCCCCGCCAGGGTCGGGAGGGTGGCACTCCGAAGGTTTGCGTGTGCAGGGAGGTCGCTCGGCTCCCACGAGGAGCGTGCTGAGCTCTGGTGCCAGCGCTGCCGGGCACCTCTGGCAGGGCTCCTTCACCTTGCAAAGTCCCTCTGCCAAAAATTGAATTTATCGTGGTGTTTTGTGGGTCCCCTCTACAAATCTCCGTGTCTGTGTGCCCCTGGCCGAGCACAGATGGTGCAGCTGAAGCTTAAGCGAGCTTGGTTTGGGACACAGGCCCTTGGTTTGGGACACAGAGGATGGATGCTGGAACAGCTCTGCTTCTCTCCAGGAGGAGAACGCCGCACCATTCCCATGGGATTACCCCTTCTGAACCACGTCCCCAACTCCATCCAGGCCCCAAGGGATGCCAGAGCCACTGGCTGTCCACAGACTGGCTTTGGGCTGCTTGTGCCCCTGCCAGATGGGAATTTCCAACAGCTGAGGGGGTCTAACACACGGAGCAGCTCCACAGTGTGACCTTGGGAAGGTCCTTTCACCCCCTCTGTCCCACCTGGGACAGACTCCAAACCCTTCCCTGTGTATTTGGTGCCTCCCCACCACACAGGATTTTGCTGGGGCTGACACCAACCGGTTACAAATCCCTGTTTTTCCCTGTGCCCCTCTGCCACCCTCTCTCCCAGGATGACAGCCGGTACCACGAGGATATTTTTGGAGTCACCCTGCGCACGTACGAGGTGACAAACCGCCTTAGATCCGAGTCCATCGCGTTCATCGAGGAGAGCAAAAAAGACACGGATGAGTGAGCTGACACGTTTATTTTAACCCCTGCAGCCACCTCGGGGGCTGAGGGATGGGGAAAGGGTGGGAAAGGATGAGAAAGGATGGGAAAGGGAGCTTTAACTTCTGTGCACACCTTGGAGCAGAGGCTGAGGAAGGCACTGGATTTTTGCTCTGGAAGCCTCTGGAATAGCTGTCACCTCTCTAGGATAAATCCCCCCAGCTTCCCAATTCATTGCACGGATGTGCTGAGACCTGACAATCCCATCCAAAGGAGATGCAAAGGAAAAACAGCCCTTCCCACTGCCTGCTTCCAGGCTGGAAAAACCCACAGAAAGGGGTGACTGTCCCCAGCTGCGGGGGGGCCTGGCTGGCTCCAGGTGCTCAGCTCTCCATGCCCGTTCAGGAAAGATCCAGGGATTTTTCTCCCTGCTGTTGTAAAAACAACTAGAAGTAAAAAAAAAAAAAAGAGAGAGAGAGAAATCTTGACATTTGCTATGTTTGTTTCTGCTCTACCAAGTGCTGCCATTTGCTCAGCTTGGTCGTGGTGGGATTTTCCCTGGCTGAGCAGAAGGATTATTTGGGATAAAGGCTGGGCAGCTGCATGGATCTTGCTCCTTGTGCTGGCCCTCGGTAGCTTGGGGTGAAATCCCTTCCCCATGTAGTGCCTGGAGTGGGTTTCCACATCCCTGAGGTTTGGCAGGAATTTTTCTCCAAGGAATTACATACTCTGGGATCTGGGCTCTCTCAGAGTGCCTCAGTTTCCCACCTGTGGATAGGGATAAAGGTCACCTTCCTGCCCACCTCACCCAGCTCTGCAGACTCTTGCCCACGACACGGCAAATCCAGGTCGGGATGATCCCAGTGCTGCTCGCTGCTCCCTCTAAGGCCGACCTTTCTCCCCTTTCCCTTGCAGGGTTTTCTGCTCCTAACCGGACCCTTCGCCCCCAGGGGATGCCAAACCAGTCCCAGCACCTGCTGCCCCCTCCAGCTGGAGGGCACTGGGTTTTGTATTTCACGGACACGGTGGCTCCTTTTCCACGGGGAACTGCCAATGGAAAGCACTCTGTCTCTCGTCCTGTTGTTGTGTCCCGATGATGATGATGATGATGATGACTTTTATTTCCTTTTCTTCCTCTTTCTCTTGCTCTTGTCCTGTGGCCATTTCTTTTCACCTCCTTCCTTCCTCTTCCCTGGATTTCCCCACTGGAGTTCGATGGCTTTATAACCCGCAGTGGCTCTTTTCAGAATTCCACATTCCCCTTCCTTACCATGAGGGCATTTTGCAGCTGCATGAAATCACCACCTTTGTGATCATTTCTGGGTGTTTTTGGGGCCAAGCAGAGGTGGCAGGGACTGAGTGATGGCGAGGTCTTGTTGCTTGTCCAGAGCTGGGGGTTGCTCCTGCCAGGCTCCCTCTTTCCCCAGCTCGGGGCTTGGCTGAATCCTTGTGTTTTCACAGCTTTCCTTTGGATTCGGACAAACCTGGGCTGATGCCCGAGGCTGGGGGCAGGTGATGTGCAGTGCCCTCGTGCCCATGAGTTTTATCCCTCCCCAAGCAGCCTGGGTACAGCTGTGTGGTTTTTGATCCGATTTACGTGTCACGGTTTCTCCTGAGCGGGCTCTGCGCTTTGTCTCTCCTTCCCTGCTCTCTTTCCCTGCTCCTTGTGAGCCTCTCCTTTTGCTCCATCCCTGACTTTTGCTGGTGTGGAAGTCCTCCCCCAAGCTCTGAATGCACAGGCTAAGGAAAAGCTCCTGGCAGTGACTTCTCCAGAGGGTTTGACCGGGAATATTCAATCCGCAGCCACGGCTCCGAGGGCCTGGCTGCACCCAGAGCTCTGCACGCTGTGATCCCTCTCCCACGTGAGCCTAGAAAGCCACGAGGATGGACAGAAGCAGCTCCCAGCTGCCAGAGGCACCTCTTGGGAACAAAGGCAGCGCTTGGAGGGGGATGGAGGCTCCAGGTCCTTGGCGAGGATGTGCCTGAAATCCCAGAGCCATCAGCTCTCAGCACACCTCATCAGCACCTCTGGGACAGCAGATCCCAGCCCCTTGCACGTTTTAGGGAGCAGAAAGTGCCACCATGGAGCGACCTGCCTGCCAAGGGAGACACGTGTGGCATTTCTGGGGGTGAGCCAGCCCCCTCTGTGCCACCTGCCGGGGCACGAGCTGTCTCAGCCAGGACACCTCGTGTGAGAAGGGAGGTGAGATCAGCTGCAAAGGTGCTGGGCTCTGACACGCTCACACCTCAGCCCTGCTGCAAAAGCCTGGCCCCAAAAGCGATTTGTTAACACGACAACAGCAAGGCTGGAGAAAACAGAAAGCCTCCAACAGAGAAAAGCTGCCTGCAAGGGAAAGCAAACGTGACCTTGTGTGTCCTTCCTCCTGCTGCACCCTGAAGAGTCACAGAATATTCTGAACTGGAAGGGACCCACGAGGATCAAGCCCAGCTCCTGAGGGAATGGCCCATCCAGGGATTGAACCTCGGTGTTTTCAGCACCATGCTCTGCCCAGCTGAGCCAGTCCCAGGTTTGTCCTCCCTCTCTGCCAGCACAAGGACAGCAGGACATGGCTGCAGCTCTTGCTGGGGGCAGGGACACGGGGTTGGCATCTTGAGGTGGCAGCTGCTGATCCTGCCCTCCTGCCCCGCTCTGCTCAGCTGTGCACAGACACCTGCGTGGAGCTGAGCACCTGAACTGGCAACTGGCAGATTGTCCAGGAGCTTTCACAGGGCTGAGATCGCCTGCCCTGAGCTAAAGGCAGCACAAAAAGAGCTGCAGGAGGTTTGCTGCTCTCCCAGCCCCTGGAACAAGCCCCACTGGCTCCCCCATCCCAGGCTGTGCTGTTATTCCCACCCTCAGCCAGGATCTCCTGCCCTCTCCATGGGCTGTGACACCTTCTGCAACTTCGACTCCCTGAGTCCCTGAAGCATCTCCAGCCCAAAATCCAGGAGCAAAAGGGCTCCAGGCGCTGGAGGAATTTGAGATCCAGGTCTGCTGAGCATCCAACACGGGATAAAATGAATAAATGCTGCCACAGTGTGGCCGGAGCTGAGCTCGCTGGGCTGGCAGGGCTGGGACACGCGGCCGGCTGGGTGGCACTGCCTGGGGACTTGGTGACCTGGAGGTGAAAGCAGGAGAGCACGGGGAAAAGGGCAGCTCACCCCTGTGGGTTGTGCCCTAATCTTGGGGTGGGCAGTGGGATGGGGAAGCTGGGTCCCTTTGCTTGGGATGTGTGAGTTTGGGAGAAAACTCCCTGGCCCCAGAGCTGGGAACATGCAGCAAGCTTGGCCCTGACCCCCATCCTGTGGCTGCAGAAACAGAGCAAAAATCAGAAGAAAATCAGATTCATCCTCTTTGTTTGGGAATTTCTGGCTCCGGCTTTGTGCTCTGGTCTTCTTTTGGAAGAAGGGGCGATGCAACCTGAGGAGGAGGAGGAGGAGGAGGAGGAGGTAGTGCCCAAAGAAGCATCCCTCTGTCCTCTTCCCGTGGTGCTGGCCAAGTTTCTCCCTCCTGTCCTGCCTCCTGCCTGCTCTGCTGTACATCTCCCATCTGCAGCCCGTGCCCGAGCTGGATTATCTCTCTTTCTTGCATCCCAAAGCTCGCCACCTCCGTCTCCCTCCTGCCACGAGGGAATTCAGCAGGGAAGCACAGCCCTGCCTCCCAGGGGTCTGCAGCGGGGTCTGGGCCAGGCACAGCTCCCCAAACACCGCGGGGCTGAGCCCTGCCGAGCCCTCGGGGTGGGAAATGCTGGATTGAGGCCCCTCGCCTGCACCTGGAGGAGAAATCCCCTCCCTGCCGGGAAGGTCCATGAAGTTAAAGCCCCCCAGAGCTCTGAGCTGCCTCTGCTCCCACAGCCCGAGTGGCATCGTTGGCTCCTCACAGGCTGCACCGCTGGGAATTTTGATTCAGTGTTTGCTGTTGAGTCAGTCTCAGACGTCTGCACCTCTCCCCTTCATCCCCTCCACCTGCAGGGGCTTCGCACTCCCCTCGAGCTTCATTTTCTCCCATGGCAACGGGGGAAAGAACCTTGTGGATGTGCTTTTTTATTCCCTAAACGCGGCTCTTCCAGCCCAGCCTCTGCTGGTCCGGCTGTGGCATTTCTGATGTGGGGGTGCAGCCACAACATCTCTGCTGTAACCACAGCGTGAGGAGGGCTCTGCCCCAGCCCCCGAGCTGCTCCAGGGGTTACACATAGAGGGGTTGTGCCTCTGGGGCACTTGGGTCACAGATCTGTCCCCTCTGGGTGCCTGCTGCCCACCCCCTCCTGCGCTGGACCTGATGGACACCCAGCCTGGCCAGCGTCCCAGTCGCTCTCCTGTGGATCTCCACCACCACCACCTCCCTTTCTGAGCAGCTCTGCTCCTTTTCGCTCTCCAGGTGTTAAAGAGACTCTTCTGTGAACAGGAGGTTTGAGTTTCAAGACGCTACAAAGTGGGGTTTTTTGCAAAGATTTTAATTCCTATGTCTTTCAAGCATCCACAGAGAGTCCTGACATGGATTTGGAAACCCATGGGAAAAGGTTCCGTGTTTTCCTGACCTGCTGTGTCCACCAGCAGGAAAAAAACATTCAGTGCAAGGGTACCCAGTGCCTGTGCTGTTGGTGATTTCTGAGGTTTCATCTCCCGGGGAGTTTGTTGTTCTGCTTATGAGAGACAACGGCAAAACAATGAGACAATGGGAAAACAGTGAGACAATGGGAAAACAGTGAGACATCTGCCACCAGGAGTGGCCTCACAGAGCTGTCACCTCCACATCGTGGCCTGAGCTCATGGCATGAGAGGAACTGAGCCAGTCACATCCATCCTGGCCAGAGAAATGGGGTCTGACTCGGGGCTGCCCACGCTCCCCGTCCCCTCTGTGCCTGTGTGTGTCCCCAGGGAGAGCAGGGACTCTGTTCACACCCTGAGCAGCGGGATCTGAGGTGTCTGGGTATGGCCAGCGATCCTGCAGGGTGTCCTGGGCCAGGGAACCACGGCCCTGCAGGACAGGAGGTGGGAAGAGACCGGACAATGACCCCGTGTCCAGCCTTTGGCTGCTGCTGTGGTTCCTTTCCTGTCACCCCATCCCAGCTGTATCCTGGGCTCCCTCTGCCACTTCCCTCCGGAGATCCCTCCTTCCCCCTTCCCAGCCCTGCCTGCCCGGCTGGAAGCGTGGGTGCTGGGGATGGACACGGACTCACAGTGCCTTGTGCCGGGGAGGGAGCACGGCCCCGCTCCTGCCCTCCGACTCCGTCTGACACGGGCGCGGAAATTCCCCCTGGGAATTCCACCTGGGAGCAGACTCAGCCCTGCTCAGCCCCATCTCCCCGAGGTGGGGTTTTACAGGGGGATGGAGGTGGGGAGAGGTCACAGCGGGGCTGCAAACCGGGCCCTGTGGGGCTGGGAACTCTCCCACGTCCCAGAGACCCCGTTCTGGTTGAACTGTGGGGGGAGAGGGCGTGTTTGAGCTTGAAGCCTCATGGACTTGCACCAAGCCCAAGCCAAAGCTGCTGCCTCCCGACTGCTGACCACTGAAGCTGTTCCATCGCCCTCTGAGGGTTCCCACCATTTTTTGGAAGGATAATTTCATGCTCAACACTAAGTTCTGTTCCTGCTTTCACCGGGGACTTGTTCTCAGCTTCAGAATTGCTCTGATAACTCTGCAATCGTGCTGATAGTTCCAGAGGGGAGCCCAGTCCCTCCACAGAACAGATGGAGACACATTTTCAGGACCATTCAACTTCGCTGTAACTCCGTGTTTGTTGTAACAATTCCTTCTGCTGTCGCAGGGAGAGCAAAATCTGGCCGGTGCTCTCGAAAACCCGTAACCCTGAACTTGGACAAAATTATCCTGGAATCCAAGTCCTCCCAGACCCAAAACGCCTTCCACACCTGCTGGCTTCAGTGGCACTGGGGATCTCAGCAGCTTGCACAGCAGCAAACTCAGAGTATTTTTGCGTGTGTCAATCCGCGCTTGCACGTGCCTGCGATGCATGGCTCCAGCAGTCCCTGGGAAACCTCCCCTTTCCCAGAGACATCCCGGCTCCAGCTTCTTCCATGTGGCCGTGTGTGCTCAGCAGGGAGGCAGGGGAGTAGGAGAAAGCCGCTGCTTTAAAGCACTTGGTTCCAGAAGTGAAACAGAATTTAGGAGAGGTCAAAAACCAGCTTGGTTTAGCACAGGGAAACTCGTGGAATATCCAAGCATTGCCGAGCAAATCCACCTTATTTTTCTTGCTGGGAAAAGGAAGTAAACTGGAAACTCCTGGCCTCCACCCCTACAGATGTTTGGCTAGGATGGAGGTTTGAGCCCTGGAACCACAGGAAAAAACCCCATCAGGTTGTGAGCCCATAGCTGGGCAGTGGCAGCTCTCGGGCAGTGACGGGGCTGCTGCTCTCCTGCCTCACTGATCCGTGTTCTGCCTGGCCAGATTTTGGGGAGGAAGGAGGGAGGAAGCGCCTCAAAGTGAGCAAATCAAACCTGTGAGCCTGGCCCTGAGAGTTCCTGGTTGATCAGGAGCCCGTAGGCTGGAGTTTTGCAGCTATTCCTCATTCCTGGGGTGAGGAATTGGGCAAGGCTCCAGGGATTTCTCCGGTATCCATGGGCCAAAAGCAGGAATGCAGCACTGGGATGCAGGGTGGCTCCTGCCCAGCTCTCTGCAGGGCTGGTGCAGAAATCTGTGAGTGAAAAACACCGGGCAAAGTATTTTCCTTCCAGGGGCATCCTTAATGCCTGGAAAATGGAAAGGCTAAATACTGGAAAAGTTGATCTAAAAGAGGAACTGATTCAGGGCATCTTTTTGCCACTTTGTTTTCATGTGCTGATTTTGGGGTGGGCAAAGCAAACAGAGAGCAAACAGCCAGTGTAGCAAATTTGGATTAAATCAAACATTCTGTTCCTACAATAACTGCTAGCGGAGATTTAAAAAATTTATCAAGGGCAACGAAACAGCCTTAATTAACTGAGACATTAATACTCCTTGCTTCTGAGCCTGCTTTTTTGTTCTCCTCTCCGTGTGACTGTGGCATGGAATCCTGTCTTAACCAAAACCCACTTCCCAGTAGCCCACAGGATGTCCAGGAATGGGAGAGATGGGGTTGGAGAATCTCCCTGAGAGTGAGATTCAGTGCAAAATCCCTGCTTTGCTAAAATCCTACAGCACAGGCAAATCCCCCACTATTCCCAAGGTTGAATTCCCACGCTCTGCTGCCTCGAAATGCCTTTAAAAACCCCGGGCTCTGTGTGCTTTGTGAGCAGTCTGCAGCTTTTCCAGAGAGCACACACAATTCCCCAGGCAGAGGATGAGCAGAGCAGGATGACTTTCAGCCGGGCCTTGTTGCTTTTTAGATTGCACGGAGTTAAAAACACGACTCCTGCCAGCTGCCCGGGGAATTTGATATTCAGTGCCAATTAATTTTTGTAATAGGAGCAGGGATTTATCCCCTCGGCTCCCCCAGGCACCTTTAGTCTCAGACTCAAAGGTTGGGGTGGAGTCTTTCATTTCTCGGTGGCCTTTTCCTGAAGAGCAGCGGTGCCACGTCGAGGACGGGGACTGGGCTGGGAAGGGTGGCAGCTTTGGGGCAGCAAACTCCCAAATTTTCCAGCGCAAAACCTTCAGCTGTGGGTGAATCCTACTGGGCTGGGTGGGGCTCCAGGCCCTGGCTGTTCCCTGCTCCTCGCTCCCCTCAGCACCCCTCACGTCACTGTGCCTTCGTCCGCCCGAGGAAACGATGCCATGGGTTGAGCCCGGCACTGTCACTTTGCATCCCATCAAAGAGGTGTGTGTGGGGCAGGGGGAGCTGGTTCTGGAGCTGTCTGTGCGATCCCGAGGTAGGTCCGTGCTGAGCAGCCGTGGGGTGGGGCGAGCCCGTGTTGTGTGTGACCCTAGCAGTGCTTTAAGCGGCCAGAAACGTGGTTCTTCCCCTACCTCCGAGCTCTCAATGCTGCTACAATCTCTGCCGTCCGCCCCCTGTGCTCCAGCCCCTCTCTCAGACTGACTCTGGCTCTGTTTGCAAGATATCCACGTTGTTCTGAAGCATGCACCTCTCTCTGTATAGTCCCAATCTTCTGATTTTATGGAATACTTATGCCTGTTTGCATTACGGTCAAAATAAAAAAGCGAACTCAAAGCTGGAAGTTCTTGTCCTCTCTCGGGGTTTTTGACGCCAGAAAGCTGCTCGAGGTCTCTGCTGACGCCCTGGCCTCGCTCTGCTCTGCCACCTCTGATGCCAGGGCACCACAAATAGCCGTGGCAATCAGCAGTCCCTGTTTACCTGCCAGACAGAGACGCTGCCTTGTGAGGTGGCCTGAGTCACAGCATTCCATGGCTCCCATCCTTTATCCCACATCCTCGGGGGAAATGTCACAGCCCAGCAAGGAGGGCTGGCTGGGTGCAATCCAGGGTGAGGTTTGGAGCTGGAGCCTTGGGAGCACGGCAGAAGGACTCCAGGCAGGGGCTGAGAGACCTGAAAACAGCAGAAAGTGGCCAGGGGAATGAGGCAGGAATAGGGACGTGGCTTTTCCCACGGGAAAACGATTTTCCCATGTAAGGGGGATCCTTCCAGTACTTGAAGGGGGCTTATTAAAAAAGAGAGCGATTTTTTAAATGGGCACGGAATGGCTTCCCACTGGCAGAGGGCAGGGTTAGGTGGGATAGTGGGAAGGAATTGTTCCCTGGGAGGGTGGGGAGGCCCCGGCACAGGGTGCCCCTTTTGGATATTGATACACATTGATTGATTGGCCCCTTTGATATTTAGGTATTTATAGAGATATTTATTCTCTTTAGATATTTATACCTATTGATGAGATCCTTCTGGCACCTCCTTTTAGGTACTGATACACATTCACGAGGTGCCCTCTGGGCCCCCATTTAGATATTGATACACATTGATAGGTCCTCTTTGGGCTCCCCCTTTCAGATATTGATGAGGTCCCATTTTGGCACCCTCTTTTCGATATTGATACACATTGATAGGTCCCATCTGGGCACCCCATATTAGATATTGATACACATTGATGAGG
The DNA here is from genome assembly GCA_013397815.1 of Aleadryas rufinucha. Lineage (NCBI taxonomy): Eukaryota > Metazoa > Chordata > Aves > Passeriformes > Aleadryas > Aleadryas rufinucha. Next base: position 975 of record VZTH01007198.1, on the reverse strand, counting down.
CCACTTTTTGGCACCTCCTTTCCGATATTGATACATTTTGATAAGTCCCCTTTGGGCACCACCTCTTAGGTATTGATACACATTAGATATCGATTAGATAAGGTCCCCTTTGGGCACCCCCTTTCCGATATTGATACACATTGATGAGATCCCTTTTTGGCACTCCTTTTTCACTATTGATACACATCAGTGAGGCCCCTTTGGGTACCCTTTTTTTGATATTGATGCACATTGACAGATCCCCGCTGTGCCCCGTTTCCAATATTGATACACATTGACAGATCCCCATTGTGCCCCGTTTCCAATATTGATACACATTGACAGAGCCCCGCTGTGCCCTGTTTCTGATATTGATACACATCGATGAGGTCCGTTTTTGGCATCCCTTTTTCACTATTGATCCATATCAGTGAGGCCCCTTTGGGCACCCCCTTTTTGATATTTATACACATTGATGAGGTCCCTTTTTAGCACCCATTTTTCACTATTGATACACATTGACAGATCCCTGCTGTGCCCCTTTCCGATATTGATACGCATTGATGAGGCCCCTTTTTGGCCCCCCCTTTCCGATATTGATATATTTTGATAAGTCCACTTTGGGCACAGGTATTGATACACATTAATCAATACCTACCTATCCTTGTAGGTATTGAAACACATTAGGTATTGATTAGATAAGGTCCCCTTTGGGCACCCCCTTTTTGCTATTGATACACATCCATGAGGCCTCTTTTTGGCATCCCCTTTCCGATATCGGTACACGCTGGCAGACCCCCGCCGTGCCCCTTCCCGATATCGATCCCATCGCGAGGTCGCTGCGGTTCCCCCGTCACTTGTCAGACGCTCCCTTGGCCCCGCTGTGCGCTCGGCGCGGCGGCCGCACTTGGCGGACGCTCCCCGGGCCGCCCCTCCCCGGAAGCGCCGGGCGGCCCCGGAGCGCAGGTAAACAGCCAAGATGGCGGCGGAGGCCGC